>PVYE01005581.1:1432-46036 GCA_002995055.1 Rhizopogon rudus
TGAGAAAAGACTGCGGTATTTAATTTTGGGAAGAGGCAACGTTGGTCCCTTATAACTATTCTATATCTCAGTGTTTGTAGCTTTTGCTTGATTGAGGGCGGCTGGAGAGTGTGCTGACTTCAAAATGTTAGGTGCGCTGCATTGGATTACCATACACTACTATGTATGTTCACAAGGCAAAAAGTTTGAAAATGTACTAATGAGGCATCACTGATCAGCTTCAACATGATGCGTACGTTTTTTCATATGCATCGGGGTCATTTTGGTGCTGACCGGCAGCATGCAGTATCTCTCCCGTCAATCTCGTTGACAGATACAGTGAGTGTCGTGTATCATTGCCGTCATTCCAGTTCAGTTCAGTTGCTCCCACTACGTAGAAGTGAGTGATATTATCAACCAGCTCGGCAATTTAACGATTGTAACAGCTGTGAGTTTATTTTGACTCAGAGTCTTCCGAGGTACATCACTAAGTGTGTTTTCAGGCGGTGTCTTTTACTTCGTAATGGAATGGTTGGGCGTCACTGTAAATGTTATACTGGGTGGTGAGCTACCCAGCTGCAGTATCTTGACTTGACTGAAACATTATGCAAGTTATCATGATCACTTGGTTACATGCAATGTATCAGCGATCCAGAAAGGTGCTTGTCTTTCTGACTGTAACCTTGTTGGCAATCCAGGTCGCCGCCATCGGAGGATTGGTTGTACAGAGCAAGAATATGTCAGGGGGTAAGCTTCAATTATTGATTCAAGCCATGAACACATCAGGCTCATGAGAGAAATATCAGTGGAATTTGTTCTCTCCGTCACCCATATATGCAGTTACGAGTATGGGGAAGATGTTATGCTTTTGACCATGATGTCCTGGATATTGGGTACTGTCTGGGCGATCCTCGTGCTGTGCCTTGCAGTTTGGATTACTGTAAAGCACTTCCTTGCACTGCGACGAGCATCAACAACATGGGCAGTCCAGTGGGACTACTTCATAATATTAATAGTAACGACTCATGTATTTTACTTTGCGAGGTGAGCTTGCCATAATTTGTATGATTATCTTTTGCTGCTGAAGTCCTGCACTAGTATTTTTTTGCAGCTCAGCTATTTCTGGGTAGGCTAACCTATGACTAGCATCTGCAGACTCCATCTGACCATTCCTGACCATTTAAACAGAACACATCTTCCGTAGGATCTGTCAGTGCGACTTTTGATGGTGTTCTTCAAATTGTTGGAATCATGCAGATGTTCATGCTGGGACCACGATTCATCCTTAGTGTACGAGAATATCACGCAAGGCTAGTGGCCAACTCCGACGGAGGAACTGGTATGACATCAATGGTTTTCGAGGAGCGCATACACATGTCAACTAGTAGTAGTGTGTAGTGCAGGAAATACTCGCGGTGTCTATACTTGTCGGATACTCTAGGGAATATGTGGATTTTGTTTGGAGTTTCGTTCGTCGTGATATTCATTTGAAGTTCCGTCGCAGTATTTCTTTTGACGATCATTGTAAAAGTAATTCAGTATTGATGAAGCAGTTATCTAGAATATCTATAGTGCTATCGAGATTCCGCTTGAGTTTCACTGTTGTTGAACTACATTTATCGGCAAGAATACCCTTCTAATTGCATCGTTGATACCGCAATTCATCTCTTTCTGTGCCTTTGGTAGTAGTGAATAAGAGCAGTAGTCTGCACGCAATGCTTTCCTCAGTGGAACTGTCGAAAGATGGCGAAATAGATACACGCATCGAACTGTCGTGGCCAGACATTCGAGTGCGACACGATTGCAAGCCCACTTGGTCAATGGTGTCCATTGCGCTTACCTCTGTCTGGAATTCAACACGTTCAAGATGGCGAACTTTCTCTTTGACTTTCTCCTTGCTGGACGTAGTTTGTAAATATTGAAGGTACTGTTCGTACTGCAGGAGAGCATGGTCTGAGCACTGTAGGAGTGGTTGTAACAGATGCAGATAACAGCCATGAGTACGGGCAAGTTGTAATCGAGAGGAGTTGAAAAGCTTGTCCGCGAGCACTCTTACAGTCGATAAATACTTCCTGAGCAAAGTACTGGACCATTGGTCACAAGAACCACTGCACGGGTACGGGTACCACCGACCCGTCGATATGACGGTGGATGGAAAGCCCAGAGTCGGTTTTGGGTGAAATGACAGAACTTGTCTAGCGTCAACCTTGCGAGAAAACAAGTAACGCAGCAGTTGACGTTGCTACGTTGCTGTTCGAGATACTGAGCGCTGCTTGAACGTGAATGAACGTTTCGAGGCAACATAAATACCTGGGACGGAGAGATAAAGTTGAGCGCCATCCAATGCGATGACTCGCCGATGAGAGCGCGTCGTAGTTACAATCCATCGCACACGCGCTCTCGTTTCAGTAAGCGACGAGGAAACACGATAACGTTAACGTGATTTCATACCGTGTTGAAAGCGAAGACGCGTACTATCGGCGTAAGTAAGCGCCAGCTCATGGGATTGTTTGGTCGTGTGTGGCACACGGAACACCTTGCGACGGTGGGGGCCTGGTGACCGGTAGATCATTATCTTCTTCAGATTCTTCAGCTTCTGTCGCCGCAATATCCTGCAATGGGTGCATGGTATGATGCACTCCTCGAGGGTCACTTTGCCCGCTGCATTTGAGGTCGCCGAAATAGATAATCTTGCTTTTCTCATAGGTATATCCAATCGTTCAGTCAGCCTCTGTCCACTCACTCAATATCATCCTTGTTTGAAGCTAATATGCTTGAACGTTTGATCTCTCATAATGATAAGATACCCCTCTCACCGTATGTTGCTTCCTATATGTCCCACGTCATCTGTTTGATTTGCCACTTTGACACCCAGCGAGAGCCTCACTCGATTTCACTCAAGAGCCGTACCGAACATTAGTGTCCTTGATTATCTCCGGCGCATAATCAAATGGACAAAAGTGGAGGTGCATATCATCCAGTCTTCTATATCCTCTGTCACTTCAACTTCTCACTCCACCTGCAGAAATCATGCCTCCTTCTCACACTTCACTACGTCGACCAAATCTGCGCCCGCATGCCTCTCTTCACTCTCTCTTCCCTTACTTGCCACCGCTTCATCATTGCCTCCATCACCGTTTGCAGCAAAGGTCTATGCGACTCCTTCTGCACCAATGCCCTATATGCCCGTGTCGGCGGCATCCCCGTTACCGAGCTCAATGTCCTCGAGCGCGAGTTCCTGCGCGCAATAGACTGGCGCTTAACGGTTCGCCAGATCTCAGCGCTCCCACCCATTCAACCCTCTTACGAACTTTTCTTTTTTTTTCTTTGCCTTTGCTTTCGTAGTGCACACGCGAGGTCCTTCAGGAATACTACGTCAACCTCGTTAGGGCGGACAGCTCGGGCCGCTTCGTGCTCGCTGGTGCTGAGTCGGAGGTGGAGGATAGCGATATGGACAGTGTCTCCTCCCGCTCGGCCTCGCCCATGGACGAACAAGCCCGCCATAGGCCTACGTTCAGCCTCCTTGGCAACCGTGAGCCTTCAACAATCCTTATTGACACCGCAACACTCGCACCGCAAGTCCCACAAGGCCCCACTATCGAGCAAAACATGGCGTTCGCTGCGCTACAACAATCGTTGAGGAAGCCACCATAGGAAGGTGGATGCGGACGTGTATGAGGTACATCCAGAATAAACTATTGAATTGGAACCATGGATGATTTTTTGCTGAACGTACTTGAGTCTGTGATTTGGACGAGGTGGTTTTGTAGGGCACTGACCGCAGTTGAGGGAGAATAAATTTTCGTGCGTCACGCGTACGCCTTCCGAAGGCGCAGGGTCAGCCTTCTTTCATTTGCTCGTCTTCTTCACTATGAACATTGCATGAGGCGCAAAGGACGAGGAAGTAGACGTCGACTGCAACAAATCTCTCGCGTTTCAAGTCGCCAGGCTTGCGATGATGCAGGGTGACGACAGCAGGTGTCTGAGCGTCGACGAAGCCATGTTCAACCGCTTAGTGATTGGCGTCCCTTACAAGAAGTCGCAACCAAATTCGGAAAGCCAGTTGATCGAAGAGAGCGAGAAATATTACTGGAGTTCCTGTGGTGAGAACATCTATCGCATTTGCAAAATCTCCGAACCAGTTACTCGGTAGGGTCTCAGATGAAATACTCTATTCGTGTACAACATCACTCGTTGCTTCCACATACTTACCAAGCCACTTATATTCGTCTTGCATCTTGTACCTGCCAACAGACGATATATATGCTTCGAAGAAGGTGTTGGTCACTATGTCAATTATCGTACTGGCATTGGATTAGGCAAGTGCCAAAGCGTAGGATGTCCTCGAAGCTTATCATTTTGCAGACTGGTAAATTGTTCCACCTTCTGATAGCGAAACTTCTCCACGTGGAGGTTTTTTTATTTGTGTCTGCAGCTTTGTTAGGGGCAGTAGCAAAATGAACAGATTATGATGTGCGATGGTGTGCTAAATAAATCAATTGACTCTGCTGGCCACGTCACTAGTAGCCCCACTCAACTCTTATTTAGGTTTTTGACGTGATTGGAGAACCCTGCAGCTTTGTTAGGAGCAGTAGCAAAATGAACAGATTATGATGTGCGATGATGTGCTAAATGAACTAATTGACTCTGCTGGTCACGTCGTGTTTGCGCGTCGAGTTTCATTCTTTTCTGAATCAGCTGATGAATATGTAGTAATGTACTGCTCCAGTATTCGCATCGGGCACCACGCTTAGACTCGGCTTTGCAAATTGCGATAAGACAGGCCTTCCAGCTGACGCCATTACTTATGAGATGATACCTTCTCAGTCCTCATAACCTTGAGGGTACTAAGATGATTTAGTAACTGTGAGAGAGTGTGAAACTATTGAAAGCTATATTTGACTTTCTACACTCATACAAACTTGCCGCCGCGGCATTACAAGAGTTCAGGGTTTCGCGCAGCTTTTGCGACTGGAATTGGAGGACGGTTGTTACGTAGATATGAGAGTATTTCTTAGCATTGGCTGGCGCCGTACGTACATGGCCAACCGTTCAACTTGAATTTGAATGTTCTAAACGTTCGGATTGATAGGAAAACGTTATTGCACCCGCGACTGAGACCGTGACGGTTCTCATCCGGTAATAGAAATTTACTCCGAGTCCGATCTTATACTACGCCAACCTTCCAAGTGGATGTCTCTACCCTCGCGGTTCCGCATATTTCCCCCTCACCTTCGTTCTATATCGCATACTACCCAACAGCCGCGTCGTATCCAATTTCTGAGCCACCGTAGTCTCACTATGATGGCTGACAATTGGCAGAGAGTCGAGAAGCACGAGACCGTGCCTCCTTACACCCATTTCACCAATCCAATAGAGAAATCACAATTGGACGATCGCGATTACAGACTGATTAGGCTCGAAAATGGCCTCCATGCCATGTTGGTCCATGATGCCAAGGCTGATATCGCTGCTGCAAGTTTAGATGTGGCAGTCGGTCACCTCTCGGACCCAGTGCGTGCATTTCTCTTCGGAGCACCGAAGCACCTTTGCTAATTGGTTGCGTGTTCATAGGATGACATCCCTGGTCTTGCTCACTTCTGCGAACACTTGCTATTCATGGTATGAGCTTTTTCCTGTCACAAGTGCTAGCTGAAGATCTGGTACAGGGCACAGAACAATTCCCGAAAGAGAACGAGTACTCCGAAGTGCGTATTTACAGACCACCCTGTGAATTTCAACTGACACGTTTTCATTTTAGTACCTCTCCAAGAACAATGGCCAGTCAAATGCTTATACAGCGCCAGCGAACACCAACTACTTTTTCCGCGTTGCCACCTCAGCACTCCCCGGAGCGTTATCGCGCTTCTCCGCGTTCTTCCACTGCCCTCTTTTCGCACCTTCATGTACTACGCGGGAGATGAATGCAGTCGACTCGGAGCATAAGAAGAACCATCAGGCAGATCCGTGGCGCATCTTCCAGTTGAACAAAGCCCTTACCAAAGAAGGACATCCATGGAGCAAGTTTGGTAGCGGTAACCGCGAGACGTTAAGCGCCGCCGGGAAAGCATTCAAAGTAGCGAGTAAGGTGAACGGTAACGGAAATGCTACCGTGAATGAAAGTGCAACAGTATCACCTGATGGAAGTTTAGCGTCCTCACCGCTCTCTTCACGTATTCCATCGCCAGCCCCGTCTAATACATCTGCGAGTAGTGAGAATGACGCAGACGGCGGTGTCGTCGGGCGTGAAACACGCCGACGGTTAGTTGAGTGGTGGAATAGAGAATATTGCGCTGGAAGGATGCGACTTTGTGTTGTCGGGAAGGGTACGTCGCCATCTCTGTTATGTGTGAATGCTTTGTGACTTGGGCTACAGAGCCGCTGGACGAGTTGGCTGACATGGTCTCGACCTTGTTTTCACCCATCAAGAACCGAGCGCAAGACCCACTACCAGTGATTCCTGATCATCCATTTGGCCAGCAGGAAATGGGGGTAAGTCCATACCTTATACTTATACTGGTGATATGAGATGTTGATGTGGTCTAAAGACCTTAGTTTCCGTTCAAACGGTCAAGGCTTTCCATGCGATTGAGATCTCATTTCCTTTGGTGTGGCAATGGCCCCTCTGGCAGCACAAGCCTGCACACTTCATATCACATTTTACTGGCCACGAGGGTCCTGGTTCGCTTTTTTCGTACCTCAAGAATAAGGGATGGGCGACATCGCTCAGCTCAGGTCCCCAACCCCTTGCACGAGGGTTCGAAATGTTCAAATTCACCATTTATCTGACCAAGCTCGGCTTTGAGAATTATCGCTCGGTGGCGCTCGCGACGTACAAATACGTCTCCCTCTTGCGGTCTTCTGAATTCCCAAAGTGGTACCAATCGGAGCTTGTCAAAATCGCGCGCACAAGATTCCAATTTGCTGAGAAGCAGAACCCGGAGAGCTATGCAGTCTCGCTTTCAGAGAGGTTGGGCAAGCCTGTCCCCCCTGAATTAGTGCTGCGTGAGGTGGCCGTTCCATCTGAGTGGGATTCTGAAGATGGAGAGCGGGAAGTGCGTGAAATCTTGGAAGGCATGCGTGTCACGAAAGGCAGAGTGGTGCTCATGGCAAAGAAAGAGGAGCATGAGCGCATTTCAAAGGATGAACAATGGGAACACGAGAAATGGTATGATACAGGTTACAGGGTGGAGCGGTGGGATCCATCGTTTGTTGAACAGGCGAGTCAGGATCCATTGTGGCATTCTCAGACTCATTGACGAAACCGATGGATAGGCTGAGGGACCCAATGATATAACGGAGCTCTACCTGCCGGGACCGAACGAGTTTATACCCACTAACTTAGATGTGGAGAAACGCGACGTCCCCGAGGTAATGTTATTGATATTCTTACCAATGTCCCGATTGTCTGACCGCAGTGATTCACTCTTAGCCGGCTAAACGTCCTCACCTTATCAAGCAGACGCCATTGGGGTCTGTGTGGCACAAGAAAGATGATCAGTTTTGGCTTCCGAAGGCTTCGGTCGTATTAGAGCTTCGTAGGTATGTACTTGGTCTCACCAGAATTCTGAGGCTTGCGCTGATTATCAACATAGTCCAGTTGCAGGCTCGTCTGCTCGCGCTGACACTATGACACGGTGAGTTACTCTACCACCTACCCGTTTGGTCTCACAATAACTTTGATATCAAGGCTCTTTGGTGAACTTATTAACGATTCCTTGCAAGAATTTGTATATGACGCAGAACTCGCCGGACTTGTCTTTAATTGTGGTCCGCACCACCTCGGGCTAATGATCACTCTAGATGGGTATAACGACAAGTTGCCCGTCCTTGCTCGCCGCGTTTTGGAGACCGTGAGAAATCTACAAGTCAACGGGGACAGACTAGCAGTAATCAAAGAAAAGGTTTTGCCTCATGCTATATTTCTCTGACGCGAGTACGTATGCTTACTCTGGTCCACCAGGTTAAACGTGACTGGGAAAATTTCTTCATGGACCAGGGTTACCGTCTATCGGACTATTATACGCAGTACCTGCTCACTCATGACACTTGGACTATCACAGAAAAGCTGCAGGAGATCCCTAGTGAGTCGTTACGATATGATTTTATTTCTGAAGAAGGTCAAGCTAATCATAACTATGACAGGTGTCACGCAGGATGAATTACAGGAACACATAAGTGACTTGTTGGCACGCCTGAACATTGAAATGTTGGTCACGGGCAACATGCACAGAGACGTACGTAGTCTTGTTGACTAAGAATTGAGTTAAGCATAATCTATTGACTTTAGGAAGCCATTGGTATATCAGAGATGGCGGAGAGCATTCTTAATGCCTCCCCGATACCGGCAGACGAGACCGCTCAACGCACTCTCATCTTGTCAGAAGGCATGTCAAATTTATTGTGGGGCCAGCGTACCACTGAGCTTAACTTCAACAGGTTCCGGTTACATCTGGAAGTCACACATACCCAATCCCAATGATCCTAATTCAGCCTTGACGTATTATCTTCAACTTGGGAGTTCCACCCACGCCCGCTTGCGTGTGGCCAGCTTGCTCCTTATGCACATGATGTCTGAGCCGGCTTTCGACATTCTTCGGACAAAGGAGCAACTTGGCTACATCGTCTTTTGCTCGGAACTGCAATTGTCTGGAGCGTCGCTTCTGGGACTGCGATTGGTGGTTCAAAGTGAACGGAGCCCCGCTTACCTGGAACAGAGAGTGGAAGCATTCCTAGACATCATGAAGAACAAGATTGAAACTATGCAGCCTGCCGATTTCGAACAGTTTAAAACCGGTCTACGGCAACAATGGACAGAAGTCGTCAAGGACTTGAGGAAGGAGCGCTCGAGATACTGGGCGCACATCGATTCAGGATACCTTGATTTCTTAAGACGTGTGTCTCATTGGGTTTCGTTTGTTGCCGTTCCCAGCTAACGTGGATCCTTGATCTAGGCTACAATGATTCGGACTTGCTGACAGAAATAAGCAAGGATGAAGTCCTGGAACTCTTTATCTCTCGCGTCCATCCGTCAGGTACCAAGCGATCTAAACTTTCTGTCCAGTTACAGTCTCGAAAGCCGCGGCCACCGCGGATCAGCGCTACCGCTGCCAAGGCCTTTGAAGCTCTGGTCGGAGCTGCAAACATACTCGTCGAGAGTGCAGGTTGGAAAGAGGACCTGACCGACGAGAATCCTCTCGCTTCAGAATTTGTGAAATACTGGCAAGATGCACTCGGCAGTGTCGACGATCAGGAGAAGTTGGTGTTGATGAAGAAAATCCCTGAATTGATGTCGCTATACCCAGTTGATGATGAAGTGCGCGATGTGGGAACTGCAGCGGTGACTTTCATTGAGGACGTCAAGAACTTCAAGGCGTCCCTTGAAGTCACGGAACTTCCGAAGCCCTTGGTGGAATGGGGAGACCTGCCTCTTGCCAAATTTTAGATGTTATCTAATATCGATGCTACTCAGGCTGATTCCCACGTATTTATGACACTGAAGATTTCTTGAAAGTTAATAATGTCATTACCTATACATATCCACTGAAGTTTATTTTGGCGACGACTCAGATTCATTCTGATTGAAATGGTGTTTCGAGGAGCAGTATGTACGTACTTAACCAGAGTTTGCACCCGACACGTGTCCGTGTCATTTCTCCCAGCCGTGGTGGAGTTAACTTTGATCTAGACATGTCGAAGTGAGGGAAAAGCCTCGGTCGAACATTGAAATTGCAATGCGTCCGTACAATCCCGCACTGCGCATGCAGTGACTCTCAAGGATTTATAGCCCAGACATTAAGACTACTGGTCCAGGACTTTCACTGTGATATGGTCACCCAGTATGATTCAACTTCACCCATCGCTCACCACTTTGCAAGGTCAGTCAGCATCTGACGATCGTCATGACATGTCTTGATTCTTGTGTTGCGTTATAGTCGTGGTCACGGTCTTCCATATCTTGGCTATTATCATATCCACGTTTCGGCTGGCCTACAGGCATTCGAAACATCTATTATGGTGGGACGATGCACTCACTGCGGGTGCCATGATTACAGACGTTATGGCCCTGGTTAGTGTTTGATCTTTGTTGCTTCACAAGAAGACTCAAGTCAGTGACAAGGTATTTGTGTGGATTGTGTTGGCTCCTCCAAGTCCGTACATATCCCAAACTTACATGATGGGTGACATATACTAATGCTTACTGATCAGCGTACCATGAGTCAGACCAAGTTCTCATCGCGGCAAGATGGGGTATGATAATCTCCTTCACAACCTGTTTGTGGCTGGCTCGCCTCAGCATTGTGTTTTCTATCATCCGTCTTGCGTCACGAGAGGACCGCATGCGAAAGATAGCGCGGTGGGCTGCTGTCGTATTCGCCGGACTGTGTATACTGTTGCTTGTACAGAAGACATATGTTTGTGCGAACGACGAGTCTTGGTTTCATCACCAAGCCATAATTGACTGTCGACTGGGGAGTTCGGTGGCTGCAGTCCAGTTGGCGAGTACGGTCTGCAATACCTACATGTGGTACTTTATGGACTCAGACGTTCATTCACAGCGGACTTCGTATCTGACATTGCCCTAGTGTTGATGTCAATCCGACTGCTTCGGGAGATCCATCTACCCAAAGACCAACAGATTCTCATTATCTCTGTATTCTCCACCAGCATCATCATTTCTTTGGTCAGCATTGTGCATGTCGTTTTTGCTTCACAGACGGATGTATACATGCAGAGTATCACCGCTCAACTCGAGGTGTGTTATGTACCCACATACTAGGTCCACTTATGACGAGTAACCATCTAGCTGGCAATTTCCTTGATTGTATGCAATTTGCTGGTTATCGTGACCTACATCTATAGAGTCTTCCGACACGAAGACCTTGACACGGACCGTAGTCGTCGGGCATCAGGAGCACGAACCAGGGTTTTCCTTACAACATGTGTCGATGTGAACCAAGTTGATAGTTGGTCTCCTTGCGAGGAGTCCACACTTGCTGATACAAGCTCCTCTGGTGGAAAACATGACCACGGCATATTGGATCTCGATCTGGAGTGCCATTCGTTCGTTGGTTTATCTTCGACAAATGTATGCATTCTTGTTACATATAACGCGTTGTAATATCCTGATGACGGTTGACACAAGGTCGACACTAATTCACAGACTACTATCTCCTAGATCCCACTGCCATCCTGCCGTACAAGGCAATAATCGCCGCAGCCGTTCATCAGACGATTCCCGGCAAGAAAAGGGGACCTTAGGGCATTCCCCACATCGTGGCATTGATGTTGGAACGAAGCTGAAGAGATGTCAAGTAGCTGCATTGGAATATCTCACGTGCGGCGGACGACTCGGCTTCAGAGTCAGGGATAAGAAGTAGACAAGAGTCTTCTCTTGATTTAGCATATCTCACTCGCTTGGCCAGACGCGGCACTTGCGTCAGCGAACTGCCTTCGAATCGCTTTCCTTTACAAATACGAACAAAATTGTGGATGCCTAGAGAGACGTTTTCCCTCCTCAACCACACAAGCCAGACTTCAGCTAGTTTTCGTCGTGGGTACTATAGTTGCACTGGCGGCCGATCTCAGTCGACCGAACATACACTCACGTAGAAATGGAGGATGCTGATCCGTCATTAACTGCCTTGAGAGGTATGTTGTACTAATGAGGGCAGCTATCTCTTTATAGCAGGTACTTAACTTCTGCACCAGTGTCGATAACCATTTTCCACGCTACCGCAATTTTCTTAACTCTCTTTAGACTATACTACAGGTTCTCGACGCGCCGCTGGTGGTATGAGGATTGTTTTGCAGCCGTAGGACTGGTTGCGGATATCGACTCCTTTGTTTCTGTGTGGGTTTATACCTATCCATGGACTGGTGCGTGGGGACTTGTTGGTGATAATCTCACATGTGATTGGTTTCCTGTCAGAGAGTAATGCCGATGGGCGTGTCATCGCGTATTGGAATATGATAACTTGCTTCACGATCTGTATATGGTTCGTGAGCCAAGTCCATTCCGTGGGTTAGAACATAATACAACTGAAATATTATCCAGGTCTAGCCGCTTGAGCATCATCTTCTCTATTATTCGACTGTCTTCCCATATGCGACGCATAAGGCGAATTGCGATATTGACAGCTGTAGCGTCCACAATTCTTAGCGCTGCACTATTGACCGAGAAAACAATTACCTGCGCTCGAGATCAATCATGGACCCACCTGCGAAGGAATTGCAACTTTGGACTGTCTGTCGGGATTCTGCAGCTCGTGGGTCGGTGTTAAGAAGTTCGCTCCATTTACCGACATGCTAATACTCGCATCACACAGCGGATTTTTCTTGTGACATCGCTCTTGTGACCCTCCCCATCCTCCTGTTGCGATGGGTGAAGTTATCACGAGAACGCAGAATCTTAATAATATCGGTATTCTCGAGCAGCATGATAGCTTCTTTGATCAGCATTGTTCACGTTATCTTCATGCGGCAGTCCAATGACAATCTTCAGACTATTACCGCTCAGTTGCAGGTGAGTTGAATGTACTGCATATATGCTCTGCCTTATTTCGAGGCTGCAGATTGCCGCATCTTTGGTTATTTGTGACTTGCTGGTCATCGTCACGTATTTCCATCGTGTCTTCAGGAGTGAAGACCTGGAACGTGCCCACGACGATGACGACTTGCCCAGGTCGGACTACCTTACTACGATGGTGGATTTTGGCCATCATAGTGGTACGATTTACTCGTCACATGCGATGTCCAGCCTTGAACATAATGACGAGATCAGTAGCCTGAGCGTGTGATACAAGCAGCTTGCAGTTTTGCAAGATGCGGAGTGGCGTTCTTCCTGCTGGTTGTTTCCGTTTTGTGATTTGATTTGTGATTGTAGCTCTATTGAGATAGTGTTGATATTTACAAAAACCGGTCAGCGGCGACTTGATCAGCGCACCCACTAGTACTATTGTATCATAGAAACGTAGATACGTCAATGTCATGATTCTGACAGTGCTGTCTGATTCTCGTTGCTGTAGGTGCGATGACATCGTTCTTTGAATGGCTGATTTCGACTTGACAATTATTCAAAAATTTCTCATCATGCTTTGTACACAGGAACATCTCGTTTATGCATACACTATCCTAGGCTTAGCGGCGGAACTTGGGCGGAACATATCCCAGGTTCTCGTTATCATGTTTTACATTCCGTGGACCGTGAGATCAGTTCTCCTACTTTCGTTGACGCATCCCAGAGTTTCTCGTGTCAAAATATGATGCAATTGTAAAGCTTCCGTCCCTCGGCGCTCAGATCTCAGAGTCAATAAAACGCGTTGGCCAAGACGAAGAGGCTGCCGGCGATAGTACTATTCCCACCTGTTCTGAACGAATCGCAACTAGCTCGACACGAACATTGGTTTTGACTTTCTTTGAAGCGGTTCATCGGGTATCCGCCGCCCCATTCGCATTTATGTATGGACGACAAGTATGACCCTTCCATCCTAAGTCTTCGAGGTGAGCCACAGACGGTCAATCTATCATTTATACTGACAAGCAGCTGATGCATGTCAAGTATCAGTGACAGTCGTTCACACATGTACCATTGCATTGACCTCTTGGCGACTCTGGTACAAAGTAATTCAGCGACGCTGGTGGTTGGAGGATGTATGGGCAACCACTGCGCTAGTTGCCGTCATCATCAGCGAGGCTTCCGTCTGGATCTTTTCCGAGCCACCACTTAGTATGTTGCCTAAAACTTGTTGAAACCTACTATCTCTCATAGCCATTCGTCAATCTGTTCAGATTCAATACCAGGGGATGGCCCCATCGTAGCGTACTGGCTTATAATGATTACCTTTACCGTAGGCCTTTGGTGCGTTGCTAACTTCCTTATTTATATTTTTTTAATTACTCTAGATAAAGGTCATCTCGGCTCAGTATCTTATGTTCGATTATAAGATTATCGCCGCCTACAAGAATACGAACTGTTGCATGCTGCACAGCATCAGTCTTCGTAGCAGTTGCTATTGCGCTACTCGTCCAGAAATGCTGGTTCTGTGTCCGACACGACGACTGGAAAAACGCTTCTCCACTTAGTTGCCCTCTCGCGTCATCCGTAGGCGTCACTCAGGTCATCGGTAAGTAAGAGAAGATGAGATACATGCCGAAATTGAATCCCTACCCTTCAGCGGACTTCTTGTCTGACATGACATTGGTGGTTTTACCAGTTCATATTTTGCATCAAGTCAAGCTTCCACGGGACCGGAGGATATTGATTCTTTCAGTATTCTCCGGTAGCCTCCTGACCACGTTATTGAGTATCGTGCATGCAGTCTTTTTCATCCAGGCCGATCCAATCTTGAAGATTTTGACGGGGCAGCTCGAGGCAAGTCTCACTATATCCCGCAATCTTATTTGAATCGAACTGAACCAGTTAACTAGATGGCCTTGTGTGTCATTGTCTGTGACCTTTTACCTGTAGTGACATGTGTTCACAAAGTCCTTCGAAGGAGAGACTTAGAACACTTGCAGGGACCGGTGGATAATCACGCTATATTACTCACCACTGTCCTCGATATGCCATCGTCAGACCCCACAACTCAGGGGCAGAAATCCATGCCTTAGATGAACCTTCAAGTTCGCGCTGGCAATGCGGTGATGCAGCTTCATTCCTCTGCATATACATCATGTATCTGTCTGATTAGGTTCGTGCTGTACACTATACCACGAATATTCGTTTTCCTGGGAATAGCGAGTGGGCCATGGAGTACGTTGATGCTGGAATCGGTATTCCGAATTGTTAGTGCCTTGTTCATGGAGACTGGGGTAGATGAGGGTAGATGGAGGTGTTGAGATTAACAGTAATGTGATATTGTACGTAGTCATAGGCATAATAAGTAATCCGCTGGTAAAATCATCGGTGCAGATATTTGTTAGAACAGCAAGTGCCATGCAATAAGATGCTGCGCATTACATAGGACAGTTTTCTGATGATATTGAACAAAAAGGCTTGTCATGCATACTCAAGTTAGCACTCTAATCCTCAAGCACAGCGAGCACAGCTTCCTACAGCATCACGGAAGAATAACGATGTATGCTCGTAACCTGTCCAGGATAAGTATGCTGTGATATACATCCGGGAAACCCTGTTGATGAACGGCACGTTACTGTCAGCATATTACTTTTGAATGAATGAATGGATGAATATGTGATGTCTGTGTGATATCGACCAAATTTAGTATAGAGGTTGGGCAATGAAGCTTAAGAAGCAATGCTCACCTGTTAGTATGGTCATTTGTGAGGGAGAAATGAGTACTTGGTCCACACACACCCTTAGCACAATCGGCTCCAATTTAGGCATCAACACTGACATGAATCAAAAAGTTCTCAAAAGTCCTTGGAGATTGACGTGAGTGTGGGGGTGGAATCTTATCATTCACAGGACAGACAAATTCACCAAGTTACCAAAGGATGGGATCTCACTGTAGTTTTGAGTTTCCGCCTAGTAAGCTGATTGACGATGAATTGCATAAAGGTAATATAGAAACCTGACAGTGCCGCACGCCACAGTATATGCAAAGTCCATAGCCTCATCTATAAACCTGAACATCATGCTAAGTGAGACTATTCGATTGGTTAAGAGGAAGCATGGAAACGAACATAAGCCCGCCATGCCACCACGGGCAATGGATACAAGTCACCGAATACAAATACTGCAAGGAAAGCGAAGCAAGACAATAGAAAGAACAAAATGCCAGAGACAAGTGGGAAACCGTGCTACTTTTTTCTCGCGTTGACTTGTCTCGCAGCCGGGGCAGGTTGCGCGGGAGGTGCATAGTTCTTTAAACGGCGGAAAAGTAGGACATGCGGCTCGGGGGCTGATTAGTGTTGTCAGAGATGTATTACCTTCATTCAAGTTCAGACTTGCCGTGTACTTCATAGTGCTCCCAGCCGAGGCTCTGAGTTATGCCGATTCCCCTCCACTCGGCTTCCGATAGTAGACGCAGGGTGCCTACTTTCTCGTCAAAGTAATCTTTCGGAACAAGTTTGAGTAGCGGTTTCGGAAGAATGACGTGGCGATATTCGTATAGGTCATCAGAGTAGCGATCAGAATAATGGATCCTGCACGCCAAGATTAGCCAGATGAGCGTATCGGCAAGGAAAGAAACATTGGATCTGACTTTTCGATGTACTCCTCAAGCTTGTTAGCAAGTTGGCGGTCAGCCATGGGTGTAATAGGGGTATTACAGGGTATTGAACAGAGAAGAGAAGGCCAGGCCCAGAAACACCTCTATCAGTACAACGTTGATTTAAAGCCGAAGTACTTAGTTGTGACACAGACGTGACTGTGGTGATATGATTTTAGTCGTCACGTGCAGCGCGTCCGTAACGTGTCACGCGTCACTCGCCCCAAGTACTACTACTAGCTTTACTTTACAATCCTTACATCTTATTCTTGTCTTATTCAGTCACATCGACATCGCTAGCCGCCATGCAGCCTCGCGGCTGGTCGCTGATGCACCGTACATCTGGATTGATTCCACAACAACACACGTTTAATCCCCTCCAAAACGACGACCCCTTACTACACCGCAGACTTCACCACAATTATGACGATGCTATGTCTGACGACGAAATTGGTGGGTGTATGCGCGTAAATTTATTTGTGGATACATATATTCTATCCAGACTCCTCCCCGTCACCGCCGGAGCGCGTCAGTTATCGTGCTCAAGCTTTTGGAAATTATCCTCCTCCATCCAGCCATGTATTTCCATCAAGTGCTGTACGATCTCATTGGAGAGACGATGGAAGCTCTCGAGAGTATACCCCGAGCCCTACTGAATATACTAGTGTGCAGGCCCAGAATCAAGCCTACTATCTTCCACAGCGAAGTCGTCTGTCCTTTCGTTTCCGTCCTTCAAGTTCGTCATAACTAACATCGTGTGAAAGACCACCTGCATCTGCACTCTGGAGAACATTACATTGGGAATTCACATACGTCTATAGACAGTTTCGGATCTCATCACGACACGCAAATCGATCGTCAAACTTCTGTATATAACCATCCGCCCGTTGGAAAGACACAACAGAAATCTCAAGCAGTGCGGTTGCGCCCTGTTTCCGAACTCCGTAGGCTCTTTCTTTCCGCTTCTTTCTTGATCTTTGACTTCACCTTGGTTGGATAGCGGATAGGTTTCGCAGCGTGTTCAAGTTTGGCGTTTTCAATGCTATTCAGTCAAATTGCTTTGATGCAGTAAGCTTTATAAATCTTCATTCAGATGTCTTCTGACTTGACTGTCCTTAGGTGCTTCATTCGAATGAGAATATGGTGCGTCATCATCGTCACTTGGGATGTATGTCTGAACCAGCACGCAGGTTATCAGCGGTAGGGGTTGTCATTGACTCCAAGTGCCTCGGGCTTAGCGAGAGTGCAGCACCCACTGGAAGTGGAAAAACTGTTCTTTTTGAATTGAGTATCATCCGCATGGTCACCGACCCTTCAAGCACGAATAAGGCAGCTAAATGCGTCTATGTCGCCCCCACGAAGGTAAGGTTATATTTACTCCTGCGCCAAATCCCTTTTATGTCAGTGCAGGCACTTTGTACGGAAAAACATAAGGAATGGACCTCCAAATTTGGCGGTCTCGGGATACACAGTTTGTAACACAATAGTTTTCCAGATGAAATCCTCATTCCACGAGTTAGGTTGCGAGCTGACGGGCGACACTGTGGTCTTTGGCAAAGGCGTCTGGGGTGACGCTAAGAACGCCCAGATCATGTAGGCTTTGTCATCAGTAATACCTGGCGAATACTGATAACTTCTTCCTGTCAAAGTGTTACTACGGCACGTTCCTGGTCTGTTGAGATTTTGGTGAACTACTTACATTGTCTCAGGCCGAAAAGTGGGATAGTCTCACTAGGAATTGGTAAATCATGTTTGTTGTGAAATTGATCTGCGTCTCACACACGCTTTAGGGATGACCATAGTCGTATATTAACTCAGATCAAACTTTTTCTTGTGGATGAGGTGAGTATTGTTATCGTCCCGCATATAATCAATCAATGGTCGGTTAGGTCCATATCCTCAACGAATCTCGTGGAAGTACTCTAGAAGTTGTTGTTTCTCGTATGAAGGCCAGAGGATCTGATGTTAGATTCGTTCTCGTGTCAGCAACTGTTCCAAACATTGAAGATGTCGCAAGCTGGATTGGGAGCATTCGTGGATCTAGTGACCCCGGGCAAATATTCCAGGCAAGTGGAGGTTCACTCAGTGATAAGTGTACCTTGCACTAACAGGGAATACAGTTCGGGGACGAGTATCGACCCTGTAAACTCAGTCGTTTTGTCTATGGCGTTCCAAAGGCCAAAGGACAGAATGACTTTGCATATGCGCATACCCTTGATGCCCGCCTATTTTCTGTTTTACAACGCCACGCTGTCGACAAACCGATCCTTGTCTTCTGTCCGACAAGAAAAGGTATGTCGTCGTAGTTACCGGTCAAGTGTGTTGCTACCAGATGTTCCATAGGAACTACCACGACCGCCAGGCAATTAGCTAAAGAATATGAAGAAGCCATCAAGACGAATCAGCACCTTCCATGGAGTAGGCCTTTGCAGTGCGTGATACGATAATAATCAAGTATAAGACAGTCATAGCAGGTTTAGCATGGACCAAACTTTTCATGACAAAGACCTTGCTCGTGATTGCCATTCGCCAGTCAATCGTGTCATTGGTAATTATCATTTGCAGAACTGGCCTCTCTTGGAATCGGTGTGCATCATGCTGGCCTCAACATCGACGACAGGAAAGCTGTCGAAGACCTGTATCTGCGTAAAGTGCTACGAGTTCTCCTGGCTACGTCGGTAAATATTTGTTGCAACTCTCCTTTAATGGGTGTTGAAAATGCTCTGCGAAGACTTTAGCAGTTGGAGTCAACTTGCGTCAGTGCCACCCAGTAGTAATCCTCATCGATGCTGATCCTAAGCTTTAGCGGCGCATCTAGTCGTCATCAAGGATGTCAAACTATATCAAAATGGTGAATCCAAAGAGTATTCGGACCTTGACATCATGCAGATGATGGGACGAGCAGTACGTGCAATTGTCAACTACCTATCTGTCAGTTGTCTGATGTTGTAATGGTAGGGCCGCCCACAATTTGGTACTCACTTTTACACTGCGCCTTTTCTGTTGACGTTGATCATCCTGCGCACAGATACAGAAGGAATCGCGATTATCATGTGTGAAACAGAACTCGAGAGAAAGTATCGTGATCTTGTCCAGGGGACCACACCTCTAGAGAGTAGCCTGCACATGAACTTGACCGAGCACTTGAACTCCGAGATTGGTTTGGGGACGATTACTAACGTCAAGAACGCACAGGAGTGGCTTCTCAGCTCGTTCCTGTATCGGCGAATCCAGAAGAATCCACAGCACTATGATATCGGAAAAGATGACCGTCAGTCTTGGCAGGACAAGGTTCACGACATCGTAATGGACAGCATAGAGCAACTACGGGAAACCGAGTTAATCACTTATTCGTCCCGCGATGGAGAGCTAAGCTCTACTGAGTTCGGCGATATTATGAGCAAGGTAAAGTGATATGTCTTCTGTGAGACGCGTAAAATGTGACAGCCTATGGAGTTCTACATCCGTCGTGAAACGGTGAGTTTCGAGTAATTCAAAGCACGTGCAACTAACGTTGTCACTGATGATGAATAGATGAAGGCAATCTTGGACCTTTCCCCAACCGCGTCCTTACGCGAGATTGTGAGTTGAGGTACTTTCATCAGTGATGATCTAACGCCAAATGATGGTAGCTTGAGATGATAGCCGCTTCAGAGGAGTAAGTCTTGATAACTAATTTGACCTTACGGCATGAACTGTTCCGCGCAGATTGTCCGACCTCAAATTGCGAAGTGGCGAAAAACAGGTAAGAAGCGCGACGCAGAAATATTATTGCTGAGTTCCACCATTTTTAGATATACGAAAAAATCAGGCGTCATAACGACATTCGATTCGCGATCAAAAAAGTTCAAGGCACGAGTGACAAAGTATTCCTGCTTATGCAGGTACATAACTTTTGCCTTCACATCTGCCGTGTTCCAAATGACCTCTTTGAAGGCGGTTTTAGCCGGTTTGCCCTTGAACAGCGTCGAATACAAGAGCGCGGAGAGCCAACCATGTCTTGAGGCATTCTCTGTTTTTCGTCACGTTACTCGGATTGCAATAGGTGTGCTGCCTGCCCTAAAATCGTATTGATCTTTCAACATGAGCACCTCAGCTGTTGCGGAAGTCGCCATAATCAAGAAGAATGGAGCACAAGTCAAGCATGGACTGGAATTGTACGTCTGCTTTGGAGCCAAGATCTTTACACAGCTGAAAAAGCATTGTCCAGAGTACGTTGCCTTCATGCCAAGGCATGGGAAGATAGACCGATTGTCCTGAGACAACTAGAACATATCGGTGAAAAATCGTTAGTGGATCGCCTTGCCTCCCTATGTGCTCCACTTACCCTCGCCCTTCAGAATCAAGGTGGAGATTATTTACCTCAAATGGGATATGAACTCAGGCGTGCATAGATATTGGCTGAGAATCACATCTCTTCAATTCCCAAGCTGCTTAGCACCAGCCCATTGAGACTCGAGGAGGCAAGTCGTCGTGACTGGGCATCATTATGGCAACCTAACTTCGGCTAGCTCCTGAACCGCAGATCCCCCTTTGGGTTCGAAGTTTTGGCGGCGGCCAACGAGCTACCGAAATATTTCCTCGCCCTGAAGGACGTGAAGGTCTCGGCTAGCGATGGAAGATCGCCGGTAGACGTTGAGCTTTCCATTGAATGTGGCATTATTTGGGACAACAGGACTTCAAAGGCGTCTAAAAAGAGGGGCAGTGCTGGTATGACAACTATTCTGACAGTTACCTCCGACTTCATTTTTGTCGACTTCCGCCGTATCTCGTGAGTTTTATACCACTACCGCAGAGCATCACTAAATACGATGCCTTAGGACGAAGGCTCTGAGGGAAAAGAAGTCATTTGTAATCCACGCGCAGCTCACCAGACCGAGTCAGACTATCAACATTTCGATCTCATCAGTAAGCCGGAAGTTCCTTGTTACGGGTATATTGGCGAATACATATAATTAGGACAAGATCGCCGGGATCACCGTGACTGAGAGCTTCAAGCCTTCGTTACCCGCAAACAAATACCCAACTCTCAATACTCGTCCATTGACTTCCCTGGTAAGCAAAGTGCAAACTGCGGCGCGTGGACTAACTTCTTGAAGGAAATGGATCTGGAGGGGTTGGAAGATGTTGCTGATTTTTGGGATATGAAACCCGATGACGATGACGATGACGACTCGAATATCCCCATAAAAGACCTTACTCGACCCCGTAGCCCACTTCCAAGCAGTACATCGACGCAGAAGAATACTAAACCCAACGAGAAAACGATGCAATCTGTCTTACGCCCTGCAGATAAGGGACAAAGTTCGAGGATTATCAATACGCCTGTGCAGGGCACTGGACTTAGAAAACGCTCGGACGGGAAATATGAGTGCGCCGTTTCTATAGTTATCTGCGTACTCAATGTTGACATGAAGTTTCAGCTGTAATCACACCTGCAAGGACAAATCTGCTTGCCGTCACATGTGGTGAGTCACGACAAAGGAGCTAAGAATTATATTCCGCACCCTGCAGTTTCCCGCTAACTGGAAGCTCGTTAAAGTTGTCGTGACGGGCTGCCTGAACCCCCAAGAAAGAAGAACGATACAAAGCCCAACCAGAGTTCAAAGAAAACTAACCATTCGTCCCCCAACCTGTCGTCTACTGGTCTCAGGAATCAAGTCACTGTGCCACTTGACGACGTCCCAATCCTAGAACGACCCAAGGCAGCTAAACGCGATCCAGTCCTTGAGCAACTTGACTCCCTTCATACAGGCGCTGACATCAACCGAAGGTTGCGGCTCTCCGATGGCAAACGACTGAAGCTAGCCGCCCTAAAGTCATCAAGCAAACGCAATCCAGCCCCAAATTTTGATATCGAGCTCGCAACCCTGAAGCGTTCACCGTCACCCACCTCCCAGCACATGCTTAGCGACTCGCAATCCGATGATGGCCTTCCAAATATGTCCGAACTTCTGGGCCAAGGAAACCATGTTCGTTCAAAAACCGACTACGCGAACTCAAAGGTTGATGCGCTGGTTCGAAACGACGACGACAAATCCGTGACATGTGATCTATCCCAATCCCTCCCTCCCATTCGCAAACGGACGTATGACTGTGACGATTCGACCACAGCTCTACCTCCCAACGACTCGCCCCCTCCAAAGCGTCTGAAAAATGGTAACACAACCCACAGGCCTGATTCACCAAGACGGAAACTAGTGAATGAGGAGCGTCATCAGAAACACTTCAAAGCAGGTCGCACTCTCTTTGGCTCGTCTGATATACTGATTGGAAAGGTATATCGTTTAAACGCATTTTGTCCACTGACCCTCGTCATCGTCATTCTAGGAAGACAAGGTTCCTGCTCAGTCCATATCCACGGTTCACCGGTCGCTCTTTCTTGCAGAATCCTCCGACGTTGACGTCGACATCCAGTCAGCTCATTCACCATCGAAGGCCGACTTGCAGCAGCCTTATGATGACTTCTTCTTTGACGAGTCTTGCTTTGACGTCCTCCCGGACCCTCAGCAAGCAGTGGAACCTTCTTTCCATGCCACTGATATCGCATATTCTAGTGTAAAACCTCAGGCTACATTGAAACGCCTCCAGTCTTCCCAGCTATGTTCACCATTTGGAGCACAAGCCAACACCACCAACAAGCCTTACCTTCTTCTGGGCCGAACCTCAAGCATTACCTCTGATCATAAGCAGATGGATCGAGAGATGAAACCCAGTAACAATGCGGTAGAGGTCGATATTATTGCCGAGTTTGAAAGTTGGTTGGAGAGCGGTGCAGTTGACATTGTATCATGATTAGATGTGTATGCAGTGGTTGAAGTTTGTAACGGCTACTTGTTGTAAGATTATATGCATGGTGCCAAGTGGATGATCGTTATGCTTCACATCACTCAGCTCCTGGACTACCATCTTCCGTTGTACGAGGCTCGTCGAAAACTTGCAGGGCGTCGGCAAAGCGCTCGTCCCACTCCACAGCCTGGCCGGGTTTCACGACCTCCCAACCAGCCTCATCGCCACGCCACCTCATCTCCTTCTTCAACCGTTCTGCACGCAACTCTACCTCTGTTGGCGGGGGGTGTTTGTCCTCATCCGTCGTAGGGGCTCGAGTGCCTCGGGCTAGTGCACGTGCAGTAGCAAGCTTTGCGGGTAGTGCGTCGTAGTATGTTTTGCGTGCCTTTTCTGTTTCCGACGGCGTATAAGCCCCTGCATAATAAGATTCCGCAGGAAGGTCAAAATCTAGGTCTCCTCCTTGGTGTTCGCCCGACTGTGACGGCTGGAATTCTGAAGCAGAAAGCGCCGCGTTTGTTGTTGCGAATGGTCGCGTGTGGCTCAGTACCAGACGGTAGGCTGCTTCAGAACCAGCGCGAACTTTATGCCGCTCATTGAAAAATCCCCACAACATTTGAGGAACTTGTTTGAAGCCGATGTGGTTTGTGAAGGGAACGAGGAGAAGGGATGGCAGGGCTGGTATAGTGGATGGTGGTGTCTCTAAATCTGAGGGCCAATTTGAAGAGGGTTTCGAGGGTTTTGATTGATTGGAGGAAGGTATCTGTAAGGGAGAGAATAACCCCGTGTTCTTTGATGGTAGAAGGCGCGAACGGGTCGGTAAGGGCTCCCCATCCACTCCCTCGTGATCTGCATCAGGCTCCTCAGGCTCATCGAATCGGCCATCCGACGATAGTTCCTGTGCAATCATATCTTCCCGGTCAACCCGCTCCATGCTCTCAGTCCAACCGCGTTTGAGCCCCGACATGAACTCCTTCAATGTATGCCGACCGACAATGACAATACCGCCCTCGAGTTCTCGCTTGCGTTTTTGTTCAAGAGTTGGTTGATTAGGTAAAGCGACTGGACCCTGGAAGGTAGGTTCGAGACCGGCGTCAACACGGCGACGAGTCTTGATCTCGTTTGCAATGCGGTTGGCGAGGTCACCACTCCTGCGCCCCGAAACCATCTCATAGTCAACGGCAGCCGCTACAAGGACCGGCTACAAATATATATGGTGAGCGCGCCTCGAAGTCAAATAATGGTGCGTACCTTGACGTACTTCCTAAAGAATCTCAAGCTCTTTTCATGGTCTTCGTCTCCAGGCCATTTCGCGCCATACACTGTCACCTTACGCGGCAGGTCTGAAGGACGCAATGGTTCTTGTGCCAGGTGCTCGACGCGTGAGGCATACTCGGCACGGATACGTTTGCATTCTCTACGGTCGTAGACATAGTATGACACGATAGAGGTGGTCACGGAGAGGAATATGAGCCAATTCCGGGACGGAAGTTTGGGACGCTTTTCGAACCAGGAGGGTGGAATTCCAGTGTGCTCCAAAGCGGCTCTTACGCCGGACTTTGGACGTACGGGTGCTTCACTAGGTTTGGGCAAGGAGTCGGCATGTTGTGAGCTCATTGCTCATGCCCGTGCTCTGCAGTTGGTTAGAATTGCTTCCTGGAATCAAAAATTATTGAATGGGCTCTGCCACAAGCCAAATAGAGGAAAACAAAGCTTTGATTGTTCAGTCAGCTTTCAAGTTATTTACCGAAACGCTCATATTCTACCATGGCTGCCCTCGCTGCGTACGTCAGTTTGCGTACAATAAGATATTTTACTGACCTGTCATTTAGTTTACTTCCACTACCGACTAATGCACCGGCTGTTTCCGACGATGAGGAGGAAGTCCCCCAACCCGCTCCTTCTCAATCTCTGATCACTCGGACTCCAATACCACCATACGGCCAGCGAGTGGGATGGAAGCCGCTGAATCCTGAGGACTTCGGTATGTGTGTTCTCTCGTGTCAGTAGTAGTGCTCTAAACTTCGGTCCAGGTGACGGCGGTTCATATCCCGAATGTCATGTCGCACAGTATCCATTAGACCTCGGGCGGAAGAAGGCGAGTATCTTTTCCCTGCCTCTGCGTTTGTTCACTCAACCGATACTCGCAGACTGCCGCAGGGAATACGCTTGCTCTTCAAGTCGACAGCGAAGGCAACGTTCGTTATGATGCTATTGCCCACCAAGGCCAACGTTCCGGGAAATTTATTCAGTCCCAATTCAAAGACCTCGTCCCTATCGCACATCGAAAAGACCTTAATGATGACCAACGCACAATGGACCGCCCTTCTGAGGAGGATGTTCAAGCCACTGCAGACAAAACCCGTGCCGCCCTTGAACAACTTGTTTCTGGCAAGATCAAAGCTGCACAACCAAAGCATGTCCCGGATGCTCAGGGAAAGACCTCATACATACGGTACACGCCAGGTCAGCAAAACGGAGGGGACAACGGTGCGCTCAAGCAGAGGATTATCAAGATGTCGGAGGTTGTGGAAGATCCGATGGAGCCTCCGAGATTTAAGCATAAGAAAATTCCCAGAGGACCACCCAGCCCACCGCCTCCCGTATTGCGGAGTCCACCAAGGAAAGCGACGGCGGCAGAGCAGAAGGAGTGGATGATCCCACCGTGTATATCTAATTGGAAGAACAACAAGGGTTTCACTATCCCTCTCGACAAGCGGTTGGCTGCAGATGGTCGAGGTCTCCAAGACGTTAGTAATATTCTCTTATTCGATTCAGGCTAACATTTTTGTCGCATCTCGCAGGTTCACATCAACGACAACTTTGCCAAGTTCTCTGAAGCTTTGTTTGTTGCAGACAGACATGCCCGTGAAGAAGTTCGGCAACGTGCCCTCATGCAGCAAAAACTTGCACAAAAAGAGAAAGAATCCAAGGAGGAGAATCTTCGCATGCTTGCACAACGAGCCCGCCAGGAGCGTAGTGGCGTTGCACCTCGACCAACAGCTGAAACTCGGGCAGCGGTCACGTCGACTCTGGCTGGGTATGGCAGTGGCAGCGAATCAGGCGCCGACTCTGAGCCGGAAGATTCAGAAGACGAGGAGGCTCGCAAGGTCCGCGACGACATGCGCGCCGAGAAACGTCGTGAACGCGAGCGAGAAATGCGGATGTCGAACATGGGCGCCGAGCAGCGCGCCAAGATGCTTGCACGGCAACAAAATCGTGATATCTCAGAGAAAATCGCGCTCGGTCTCGCCAAGCCAACCATGTCGAAGGAGAGCATGCTGGATTCAAGATTGTTCAACCAGGAGTCGCTCAGTGGTTCGTTTGCAGATGAAGACAACTACAATTTGTACGATCGGCCATTGTTCCACGGCTCGACAGCAGCAGCCGCGATATACAAGGCCAGGGGTAATATCGCAGAAGGTAACGATGAGTCATTTGGTGGTGGAACCGAGGAGGGTATTGGGAAGGCGCTTGACAATGATCGGTTTGGTCTTGGACAAGCGCGGGTTGGATTTGAGGGGGCAAGTGAGCAAGAGATTCGGGAGGGACCCGTGCAATTTGAGAAGGATAGTGGGGATGTCTTCGGTCTGGATAAGTTCTTGGATGAGGCCAAGTCTGGGAAAAAGAGAGGTCTTGATACCGATGTGTGAGTGGAACGCTACATTACTGTTGAAGTGGTATTGACATTTTCTTGGTATGGATACAGTGGTGGGTCGCGGAAACGGCAACAACTGGAAAAGGCGTCCGACTTCTAATATTTGTATTCTATCGCTGTTGTTGTCTTTATGCTCTGTATCCTATCCATTCCTACATACGCTCCAGTAGTCTCGAACCGTACGTTCTGGGAAGCAGAGTTGAAAACAACCCGCTGGCGCTTCCTTCTAGGGACCGGAAGAAGCCGAAGGTGGTCCCGAAACGTCTGGTTCGAGACTAACGCTCCAGAGATATATTTGGCTAACTGAAGATCTAACTCATTTGATGACGGTTGAAACGTTGACATGTCGTTGACAGGGTGTAATTGAATACCAGCTGATTGAGAGGTAACGTTGGGAACATGTTTTTGTAATGTTAGAGTTGCTTGCTGTCCTTTCTTGTCCTTTCGCCATTCGTTACTTTGGTCCCTCCTCGAGTGCTGGCATCGTCACGGGTCCTCTTCCTCCAGCCTTCCACCCACATTCCTTACTAGACGTCAGTTGATCATTCAGTGCACCTACCAGATAGATACGATAACTCCCTTGTAAACTTCCAATGCATTCTGAATTTCGACGCCTGCCTGCCGAGCGCCGTGAGCGGGCACGGCACGCAAAACGGCTGGCCGACGTCCAGCCTGCAAACGTGTCTCCTCTGGTGCTCAAAGATGCCGCCACAACTACTAGCTCCACCACCCAGACTCCGAGTGCTAGTACTGCCAAAAGCTCTACTACTACCACCAACACTACACCTGCCAGTGCTACAGCGATCACATCAACTTCCCAAACTAAAACTTCTTCTGCAGCAGTGTCATCTGCACCTTTATCATCCAGCTCCTCGCAGACGTTGACGTCTTCGGCTTCCCTCACGTCCAGCCTCACTACACCGTCCACAACAACCTCTTCCACACACAGCCCAACTGTGACGGGACTGTCTAGTTCCTTGTCAAATACGTCTCAATCTGTGACTCTCATTACTGCCAGTCCATCTCCTACCACTCAAAACGCCTCGACCAGTTCATCAACCAAGCTTTCTGGAGGTGCCCTCGGCGGCATCATCGCGGGCTCGGTGATTGTCTCCCTTGCACTGCTGATATTCATCGTTCGTAAGACGTATCTTCGCCGCAGGCAGGCACGTCGCGTCTCCTGGCCTGATGGCGACGTCTTCAACGAGGCCAAGCCGCTTCCTTCACCTCCCATCGAAGACTTCTCTGAGAGACCTGCTTCGGTGAGGAACGCACCAGCGTCGCCTTTTGACACATTCGGACAGCAGATATATGCGAGGCCTCCTCCGCCCCCCGTCCAAAACACGCAGAGCCCGTTTTCGGGATATGCAGTCCCAGCCCTGCCTAACCCTTCGTACAACAACCCAATGCCTACATACTCGAGATATCCTACTGTAAACCCAAGAAACCCCGATGCCATTGTTTCCATGGCACGTGCAGCAGCAGGCGTCAGCTCGTACGCCACGCCTGCGCCTGCGCCCAAGTTGCGGACTGGGGAAGAGGCGTTTGTCAATCGCGTGTTCATCCCCTCGCTTCCTGATGAGCTCTCGGTTACGGGGGGCGAGCGTATTCGTGTGCTTGCTGTGTACGATGATGGATGGGCGCTCTGTGCGAATGGGCGTGGTGAACAAGGCATGGTTCCGCAGGAGTGCATAGACCAACGCGTAGCATCTGACGAGGGAGATACTCGGAACGCTGGCCGTTCTAGCAGTCTGAATGTTGATGGCAGACGCTATTGACTTTGACGATGGTCGTATGCTGGACCGCAGGCTCGGGCCAGGGTATGTTTCTCATCAATTATGGCGATATCCTCCTTAATACTTCGAGCGCAGGCACTACCACCAAAACATTTTTAAGTTTATTTATTGTGATGCCTCTTGCACTTCATTGGCGACAATCCTTCTTGCCTAATTTTTCTTTTTTCGTTCCTATGATTTGGTTCGCACCGAGATCTTAAAGATCCGACCTTGATGTCATTTTTTTAAGTTGGGCGGGTGGGGTTATTTGTTGTATTTTTCGATAGTTTGAGTCTTAAAATTTGATCACAAGATGCACTATGTATCCTCCAACTGCAGCAGGAACATGTAATATTGACGATGAGCATGAGTTGAGCGTCATGGGTCATGTTGTTATACGTATTACGCACAGACCATATATAATGCAGTTAGTTGCGATTCGCTGAGCGCTCAATCTCTCCCATATCATGAACGCTATGATTCTCCCACGATCTGCCATCATCCCCCCCACTCAGTCCAAAATCTCTTTGTGTTACAGTGTAACACCGGGCAATGAGATCACGGACGATCTGCTGAAATCGTGTGCAAGCCTCTTCAACACCAACTACGGTATATGGGGCTTAGAAGCAGGTACAGTTTCTGAGTTTACCAAACCTGGTCAGTAATCATTGCATTGGATCCTTGCAATTGCTGAATCATTTATGCAGGAGAACCGGTCAGGTTGACTAGTAGTAGACTGCGAGCACAATGTCTATCTTCTCCAGAGAAGACATTACTGGTAACCTGCTTCCGGATTGACACTACCGCAACCCCGCGTAACCAACTTATTGGTCACGCGTTTGCTAGTGTGTGGGATTACAGTCCAAGCAGTGGTAAGATGGCCATCATCTGCAACTTCGTGCAAAGCTCACAATATCCCAGGTGATCCAGCCAACCACGACTCCGTTGGTTGGGTGACCCAGCTTGTTGTTCACAAGTCTTTCCGCAAGCGCTACATTGCAACTCAACTCTTGCAAACTCTCAAATCCCATAATTTGTTCGCATCTGTCAAGGCTGTTGGTCTCGTCTCATCCCATCCTGCTGCTTGCAACGCTTTGGCAAAATATGCTTGTAAGTTGATGTTATTACCCTCATATCCTAAATATCCTAACTGACGATATCAAGCTGCTAACTTCTATGACATTGATTTGACCTTCATCCGGGACCATGCAGAGGGAATTCTGGCATCCTCCAACATCAGCTATCTTAAGGCCGCTCAGCTGAAGGGCAGTGTCTTCCAAGCAGACTGTGATACCGGAGCCGTCTCGTCCGCATTCACCTCATTTTATGTTGACCACGCTGAGCCTTTAAAGGCATTGGAACAGTACAAGGCAAAGGGTCGATGGGGCTTGGGTGACCTCCTCGACGGACATGAATTTCTTGCTATTTTCCCTGTTGCGCCCATAAGCCCGATTACCAACACTTTGTAGTACATTCGCCGCTTAGGCACAACTTAAATGTCTTAAGGCTCACTTCAACCTGCCCTTCAATGTAGAGTGACAAGTCTTTGCATTTCCTTCAGATTTGCAACCTGAATGCGTACCATTGTTAAATGCATCATGAAGAACAGAAGACGAACGTGCCTTCCAACCGTGGGCAGTTGCCGCTCTTGTATACCCTTGCAATGCCTCCTGAGGTCGATACGGTCTAAAAATCAGAATAGATCATCATGTCTGTCTGTCTCACAAGCGAGAAAAACATACTGATTCCAGTCATTGGCTATCCGCGCAGGTGGGTTGCTTGAGATGGCAAGTCTGATTTGTAAGAGAATGGCCGCAATGCTACGAACACATCAATTTTCGGTTGTGGATAGCATTTTCTAAGGCACGAACTTGTAGCTTGGAAGCCATCCTAAGGGGCTATTTCAGCAAATGTATATCAAGCCCAACGTGACGCTCATGGCTCACCTCCAGAAGTTAGAAGATCCATGCAGATCGAGCCCCCTATGGCAATCATTCAGCCTCAGTCGGTGTGCAAACATGGTATGACACTCACCGATCGTGACGTGACCTCCTCCGCCCTAAGTGATGTCAAAAGTCAGCATAACTGCCATTTGAATCATTTCACCTCGTACCTGCGCGAAACCAACGAACCGAGGCATTACGAGTCTAAAGAAGGGTGGAGAATGAGGGAACGTTGGCGGGAAGCGGGTCTCGAACACAAGAGAATTGATACCCCTAAAACACGGATGATCCATCAAGATTTAAGACACAGTCAAAATTATAAAAACATAGCTCCGACTTACCTCGACGCCATGTCTTTTGCGATGGGTAGACTAGGGTCAAATGAATGCATCTCGATGACCCACTGGTACAGGTTCTCTCCGTTGAATTCCGGAGGCATATACCATCCTAAGGTAGCAAGGTCATTATTTTTCTCCGCGTGGGCCTGCTCTTTCATCATCCCCTTGAACTCCTTTTGCAAGGCCATTGTCGCTCCCGGAGTCGAATCTACAGGTGGAGGCAACAGGTGCTCTGTGTTCTTCTCCACCCAGCTCATATCGTGGACCCAATCTTCATGATTCTTCGACTTTCCGTCGACAGGAAGGGCACCATTACCGTTGCTCCGTGGCTGCACTTCCTCTGCATCATCGCGTGCATTGAACACAGATATGTCATCCTCGTCGATACCGATATCGTCACATAGGCAATCTTCATCATCATCCTCGTCGCCCGAAATCTTGACCAAGAAATGCTTCGCCACTTCGAGTATCGTAGTACTCGAACCGTCGTTCAGCATCTCGTCGCAAATCTCCTTCATTTGTTCCCCATAACTACCAGGTTCTGGAGAATGACAGAAAAATGAGTGAGTGTCAGGGTACTCGGAAGTGTCTGTGAGGACTCGGACAGTTAACATCAACGGTGATCTCTTGACGATGAACTCACCGGAACACAATAGATGCACCACTATCCTCGTCTGATCTCTAGAGTCTACCAGTTCAAATTCCACTGAACCATCATCTTCCCCTGCTCTAACTCCTAAGAACATCGTTGTCAGTAAAGTGACGATCAGAGATCCAGAGAGAAGCTCTACCTTGTACAGACCATGTTCCGCTATCAAAATCAGAACTTGTGTTCAGCTCACGAAGGTCAGCATTAAAACGTTTACGGCCTTTCAAAGGCTTTCTCGTAGGTGCCATGGGAGGGGGTCGAGATGAAAGTCAAAGGGGAGATATCAGGTCCAGGGATAGTTCAGGCGCTATAGGGGCAAGCGCTCAATACGGTAGTGATCTTTCCGACACCGTGACACGTCTTATACCCGAGGAGTGCCTCGGGTAACTCAGTGCTCTCAATATACAAAACTGATTTATCGACAAGTAGTGCAGCATGAACAATAGAGAGGGACGGAGGATTAGGCGCAATGGTAAATCTCAATTGCAACACCTGCTCCCTTCACCTGGCGTGCTTCCTTTGGATTCACATTGCTTTCCTTTTCCTACAAGCAGTCGGGCCCTTATAAAGAGAACTGCCATGCTTTATATCGTTTTGGTATCTTCACTTACATCCTCACGTCGGCGGAGTTCATTTGCACGAGACAACTGGCTTTTGAGATGCGTCCGTTCAGCATCTCGTTGCCATTGACCAGGGAACCCGGAAAGAGAGACGGAACTTCGGTGTGTCGCTGCTGAGCTAGCCACGAGCACTCAGTGCATTAAACTGAAACAAAGGGCTTCACCTGGCCTGTCGTGGAAGGCCAAATCAACAACAATCGCCTTTTTCGTGATACTGCTGAGGGCCTTAGCATCAACTATCAGGACATCGGCTTGCCACACTACAAATCATGACGAGGTTGTCTTCTACCGAGTGATACATCTTCATGACCCGCCGCTGCGGCTCGTCGAGGAATAATGACAGCGCACGATGACACCTGAGAGGCTCTGCAAACAGCATTCGGCTTTGGTGAGATACCACAGTCGTTGGCCCCTGAGTTGCAGGCGGGGCTACACGCGTCAAGTCCGCAAGTTCGGGTGAGGGTGTGCATAGCAGCACCCTTATTAATAGTCATGTATAGCTGACAACAACATTTAAGCGTCACTGCTTTGTCACTGAGCTTGTGGATAATCATCAAGTGTCCCCGAGTCCAGCGCAAACGATATATCGCGAATATACACATATTCTCATGGGTATAGAAAAGGTGAGGGGGTATGAGTGAAGCAAGCTGTGTTTTGCTATTGCAATATCAATCTTGGATTGCTTGCATTCTTCGGCCGATGGGGAATACGCTGCGATGAAGCAGCACTCAGCGCAGACGTCCGTCTGCTGAGCTGAGCTCTCCGGAGCTCTTCGTCGATCCGCCACATTCCCTTGACGAATGCCTCCCGGTCCAGGGAGCCAGTTGAGGATGGAACACAATCGTTCCTATAGTGAAAAAAAGAATAAGTCATGAGTGCGTTAAAACGCTACGATACGTACCATATATCTCGGAGTTTCTGGCGATCAAGTTTTGATGCGCTCCAGACGAGCCTCACTATTCGACCACGTAATCTTTCTTCAGGTCCCACAGGGATTTGTTCTGCATCGTCGTCATCATCACTATCCTCCTCCTTTAGAGACAATATGGGATGGTCCTCCGGGTTGGTGATCAGATCGACTGAAAGTCCTCTCCACCCAGCAGCCTGCCTACTCTTCTTTACCGGTGACGAGGGCGGGGACTTGGGCTTTGCTTTTCTAGCAGCTTTTTCTGCTTTCCGCCGACTGATGACTATTGCGACAAACAGAGTTTCGTAGCGTGCGCGGGCGGCAGGTGGGACTGGTGTGGGTCGCAGGAGTAACGATGCTTTATGTGCCAGTTTCCCGCTATTTCGGGTACTTATGCTTGTCCGGGAGGTGGTGGTTGCGTCGCTCAGAATGGACGAGCGGTCGGAAGTGGAGGCGGAGGTGGAGGCGGAAGTGGAGGCAGGTGATGTGCGGGAAGAAGGAAGTTTGGTACGTGATAGGGACTGGTGAGATGCTGGTGGCGGTGGCGGTGGCGGTGGCGGTGCGGGTCTGCGGGTGGCGGTCGTTGAGGATGACGATGCTGACACTGATCTGGAAACGGAGGACAACAGGGGTGGTTTTGTGCCTGGCCGCTGAGGTAATTTGGGGGGCTCGGGCCTGGGTGTGCTACTAGACTTGCTAAGGGCCTTTTCCCAGTCAAAGGAGACGGTGGTGGTGGGACTGATCGCGGATGTCGCAGACACATTCTCGAAGGAGTCGGCAATGCTTACGACATCCCCGTCCACGCTACCATCATTGTCGCCAATTATCCCTGGCGATAACAGTCCGGGATTTGCGGGTTTCAACTCGTTTCCATCAGAAGAGAGCGATACGGAATGAAATGATGAAATGGAAGACGCAGGCGCATGGCGTATGCGAACCGAGCCAAAAGCGTGGGGAAGATGTGGAGGGTACGTGTGCTCTACGGTGAGCGAGTCTGAGCGCCCTGGTGGCCATAGGGTAGAACTGCTATCGGAGACAGGAGGAGTGGAAATGGAAGAATCTGTTGATGTATATGAAAGTTTACGTGGTGGGAGCGGTGGGCGTGACTTGGGAGGGGACTCAAAGTGAATGAGTGGCGCTGAGGATATAGGTGCTGAACGGGCAGCAGCAGGTTTGCGAGCTATGGGTGGTGGTGTCTTGCCGAGCTCTCGAATGCCTTTCAAATGTTTGCCATTGCCAATGAGAATGTGCGGCGAAAAAGCAGATGGCGCTTCGTTCGGACCGTCATCTACAATCCAGTCCTTCAGGTCTATCAACGAGCTCTTCCGACCTAGATTTGGAGGTGACGGTGACGGTGATCTACTCAATGACTTCTGAGGTGTAAATGGTACAATTGGATGGAACGAGTTCGAGGTGGGTGAGATGGGAGATTCCAGGAGGTTAGTAGAGGACGGAGGATATTTCGCCTGCTGTGGTTTCAATGAGAAGACATGACTGGAGGTCGTCGTATGCGACGACGTTGAAGGGTGCTGGTCGGCGAGTGTCTCGAAGGCTTTAATCCTTGACTGCAGCGATGCTGAAGGCATGTCTGTTGGCTTCAAGCTCAGGCCTTCTGCACTGCGCAACCCATAAATGCTATTTGTAATACCACTAACCTTTTCCACACTTCCCTCGGGGTCCGTCGGCACTCGGCACTCGCCGAGAGTACATATAAAGCTGAGAAAAAGGGGGTATTTCTTTCTCGTTTTCGACCTCCACAATCAAAATGTCATCCACAGATTTATACGCCGTTGCAGGTTTGGAGCTCCTGTAAACTCTTTTACATCTCAGAAAGTTCATCAAACGTCCAGATTTCTGCCTCACCCCGATTGGAACAGGAGACTCTTCTGTACGTCGACAAGTAACAGGGGTTCGCATTATCTCCTAATAAGATAACGCATTTCAGGTCGCAGAGCATATCGCAGAGTGCCACAGAGTCTTGGAGAAATCAGGTTTGACGTTCAAGGCGAGTATATTGCGAATTCGATAAGGTTCAGTTTTACCAATCTTCGAATCGCTTTTAGATGCAGTAAGATTAATCATTTATACTTATGTTTGACCTTCTGATGTGACGATGCGTGTCTCAGTGGATACGGGACCAATATTGGTCGGTTTCATGAGTTGAACTTTGCCGACTTGTTGATTAATGCTTACTAGAGGGGCCCTGGAGTGAAGTGTCCCAGGCCATCCATGACTGCCATGCTGCAGTGCATGCCAAAGGGGCACCGCGAATTGCTACCAACGTCCGCATTGGTACACGCGTAGACCGGGAAACACCCGTAGGTCGGGGTAATGAAGTAAAAGTGAAACGTGTAGAAGAGATTCTAGCGAGAGACAAATGAGCTTGAATATGTATGCACAAACGTATATGCATTATGTGATCAATAAGAAATCATGCATGTTGTCATCAAATAACAGGAGGGTTCTTCGTAGCATAAATCTGCGCCAGCAATCCAAGCACCCCGCCATCCTCCAACTCCTCTTCGTCATTGATTCCTTCCTGCTGAGAGTCGTATGGCTTCTTGCCCTTACTGTCCCCATCAGCATACGAATCGCCCAGTCCACTGCCCACGCCGCCATCTAGAGCCTTGTCCTCATCCCGTATCGGCGGCGGAGCCGCAATACTTCCCTGCGAGTCGCCCAGAACCGCGGTCTGCGCCATGCCCACGCCCATGCCAGAATCTGAGGCGGTGCCCGACTGCCACATAGTCGACGAAGCGATACCACCTCCACCCCCGACGATATTGATCCCGCCTATCTGGAGTCTTCGCCGGAGGGCAGCATGTTGACTCTGCCGGAGAGCACGGTCATATTCTTGAGCGCGACCCGCGGGGTCTTTCTTGGTGGTGTCGTTCAGCAGGATGGTATTGTCTAGTCCTGTTCTTGACGTGGAAAGTCTGCGCCGCGCACTAAGGTCAGCGATGCGGCTTAGGTACAGGGATCCAGATGGATCCGATGGGTTCCAGTCCGGATTTGCTGCCTGCATGACGGAACAGTCGTTAGAAGTGCAGACTAGTTGTAGTGGAAGTCACAAACCTTGAAATTCAAGAAACTCTTCTCCATCTTGCCTTCCCGCGACATCATGCGTTCGTCTTGGTTCTGCGAAGGAGCTCCAAACTGTCCAACGTTTAGTACAAGTAGATCAGGACTTAAACATGGTTGTCTTACCTTGACATTGCCGTGCCTCTTGAAGTCGAACTCCGCAAAACTACATATATACCCTCTTCCAGGTATCCAGACGGTAAAATCATGGAAGAAGTCGACGATAGCAGGTGCACATAGTGGCAACGAAAACCACAGTATGAATGGTGTTGTCAAGACTGAGACTATCTCCTGCACGAAAGTGGGGATTTTCATCGCGAAAAGCTCTCCAAATTCTTGGTGAACCTGTGGCAAATAATCGTAAAAAGTTCGACGGCGGAAAAGCTTGAACCAAACCTTCTTAGAATGTAACTCTCCCTTCCATTCATCTGGCAAATAATGTGTGTATTGAATGACCTCTGTCATGAGCAGCTCAGGGTCAAACACCCTATTATCCTCTGGTATCATCCCTCTCGCAACGGCAAGCACGGACCCAAAGACAGTAAGGTAGAAGATGACCGTCCTATGCGGAGTGATCTCAAAGTGCAAGAACAGATCGGGATCGATGACAGTGGCGAGCAAGAGCACTGCTGCGAAAGAACTGGCGATGAAAGCCACGAAACTAAACAGTTGGTCAGTGTAGTCGACGAAGAAAGGAACTCGTGAACGAACCGCATGACGATGGTCATCTTCTCGTTGGGAAACTGGCCGATGTACATGCTCGCAAGGGGATATGATTCGTCCAGCCGCCGCGTGAAGAGATGTGAGAGCTCATTGAACTCGCGGAACTTCCACTGCGCGAAGGGCGTGTAGAGCCGACTGCCGATTGATGACGGGTTTTTGTGGTATTCCTGCAGAGGGTTGAGCAACACTGCATTATTACAGTAGGAATAACGCACATCGAAGTAGCGGAAGAATGAGTACATAAGCATGTAAAGCACGATGAATGGTGCAAAGATGGCATTCAAAATACCCGTAAAAATGAAGCGTCGACGAAGCCTGTGACACATGAGCGTGGATGTCCTTACGTGTAGTTGAGGAAAAAGCGTACCCCTCAATTAACACGGCTCTGTTCTTATTCTTCAAGAATACCTTCCTAACACGTCCTTGCGAGTCGAACAGGTACTCCATCAAACAGAACCGCAAATTCCACTCCAACACTCTCGTCAGCGTCCGTCCCTTCCCGTCGTCACTTGCCCTCAATAGTTGTTTGAGTCTGGGTGGAAGCGGCACACGAAGGTCAAGTAAATCTTTGTTAAACAATGCAATGAGATAGTTCTCTTTCCGCATGATACGATTCGCGACGTCATGTGCATCGAGAGAAGCTGTTGCTGGCGCGGCAGCATTAATACCGTGTGCGGAGGATATGGCTGTAATGGGGTTTTCTTCTCGTATTGCGCCTATCCTGCGCACGATTTCAGGCCACGAGATGGTTGGGATGTCGGCCTACGAGCGTATCGTATGAGTATCAGGGTGAGGGTGAAGATTGAAGTACACGTACGTCTGGGACGCGTAGAAGATAGGTGTAGAATTTATACATGTCTACCAAGCGCATGACCTCGAACACGAAAGTTATAATTTGCCAGGCATAGAACGCGGCGAAAAGCAGGAAGAAGAGTAGTGTGAATCCAGAGAAGCTATGAACCATCCAGGTCAGTATGTGTAACCGCAACTTTATTTGTAAAAATCACGTACTTTGATACACAGTGCTCAACTACCACGTCCGACAAGTGAGTATCTCCGTGATCAATGCGGCTGTAGTCAACGCACCCGAGTAGGAACGTCGAGAAGCCAATGACGAATCCTACTGTGCTAAGTGTCAACAGTCAGTCAATTAGTTCGGTGGAAAGCAAAGGGCCACTGACAGGAGATTGAGTCCTCGCGTCAACGCTATAGAATAAATCCCTTTGCCTTCATAGTACAGATACACCTCCTGCAGAAACCCGTCCAGGTTATACACGTTAACCCAGTTCCAAAGCGCACGTTCGTAGTCATCCAACCCACGCATAGGCTTGGGTGATGCCTGTTCCCGCCCCTGTGATGGTGTCCGCGGAGGTTCATCAACATCTACTTCTGATGGTCTAGGAGGTATTGACATTGCGGGCAGAGTATCCGTGGGAGGGACTGTTGCACGTGGAAGTGATCGTGCAGACGTAGAATATAGCGGCTGGGAGCGGCCCTTGCCCTTCGAAGGGCGGTCAGATACGGACGAATCTTCTATCATGAAACGTTGTGGGACGTCGTCATCCGAATGATCCTGCTCGTACGTCTTGTCCTCCTTCCGTATGTTAGGCCGTAGAACGTTCATCTCAGAGCTTTCCCCATCCCACGACACTTTACGCCTTCCGCGAGACCTGGTAGACTTCGACATGATCCCCCTGGTCGTGTGACCCGCTTCTAGGTCTTCATCGTTCTCGTTCTCCTCCACAAGCGACTGGTTTGCTTGAATATAACCTTGGTGTGTACGACCCATTGGATTCATCATACTGAGGAAGGGACGCGAACTGGACATCATGAGGCCTCCGGGAGGGTATATGGATTGTGAGCCATATGGATTTGTTCTACTGGCAGTAGTAGGAGACGGCGATAGGCGATTTGAAGGTGGAGACGACATTCAGGCTCTCAAAGCAGGTTTCAGTATTTAGGCTGAGCTCATATAATATGGCAGGGTTGGCGCCGTTGGCGTTCGTGGCTGCCAGCTACTAGTAGGCAGATTTCCAGAACGCGTCACGCACACGCTCAAACTTCAAAGCCTCAGAAACGGTGGCGTGACACTGTGACCGAATACTGGAACTACGTCACAAATACACAGGAAGATCCTTAAACGTGTTGTACCGAGGATAATACATACATTGATATAAATGAGTCAAACAAGAGCTCATGCCTTTTTCACCACTACATCCAGCCTGCTCGCGGCCCTCAACGCAGCCCTAATACCAGATGCAGTGATGTCAGTGTCGATACCCAGTCCCCAAGCAGCTTCTTTTTTGGCCGTTCCTGGCAACTCATACACAAGTTCCACGAAGGAAACGGCCTTCACATCTGAACCCTCTCCCACGGAGTGCTCCGAATACTCCCGGCAGGAAAGAGTACCCTCGACTTGCGAAAGCAACGCATCGATGGCCGCGGACAGAGGACCGTTGCCCTCACCAGTGACCTTGCGCACCACGCCCTCAATCTCCATCTCACCCTTGAACAGGGGCCCACCACCGTCAACGCGCTCGAAGAGGAAGTCCCCCAGAGAAAATCTGCCCTTGTCTTCGACCTCGTAGCCGTATGTGTCCTGGAAGAGACGACTAAGGTCGTCATACGAAATTTTGCCATCGGACTCCTGCGTCTTGCGCTGTACAACCTCGAAGAATGAAGCTTGCAGTCTCCTAGGGAGCTCCAAACCAAGGGCGTTGACAATAATGTCCGAAACGTGCGATGGGTCAGGGGTGGCGTCGAACCCGATGCTGAGCTTGAGCTCAGGTAATTCACGGTCGCCAATAACACCGTTGACTGCACTCAACACTGCGCGCAGACCGGATGCGACTATGTCGGAATCGAGTCCCACACCCCACCACGACTCACATGCTCTACGAGTTTCCTTGACATCGTCGGTAGTAGCAACGAGTTCGATGTACGAGGCTGCCTTGGAGTCTTGTCCCCCATCGATTCCGTGCTCCGAGTACTCGCGAAGAGTCACGTCGATCTCCAAATGAGTGCGCAGGGCATCAATAAGAGCAGAGATGGGGCCATTGCCATCTCCACGAATGACGCGCAACACGCCATCGACAGAGATAGTACCATCGAAGCGACGGCGCTCATCGGAAGGTTTGCCGTCGTCGTCAGTAGAATGAGGTGACGGCTCAGCCGTGATATGGAATGACCTGAGCGCAAGTCTACCTTCATAGTTCGGCCCACCGAAGTGGTAGGTCTGGCGGAACGCAGTCGTGATATCTTCAACGGTGACTTCGCGTGCCTCGCGGTCGGAGATATCCTGAATGACCTTGTAGAACGCGATCTGCATCTTGCGCGGAAGGTCAAGTTGCAGATGTTGCTTAATGAGGTAGGCGATTCCTGCCTTGCCGGACTGCGCGTTGACACGAATGACAGCCTCGTAGGTGCAACCGAGGTCGGCGGGGTCCAGGGGCATATATGGCATGTCCCATATCTGGGACTCACCGTTCGCAGCATTTTCTGCGTGACGAATAGCCTGTGCCTCGAAACCTTTTTTGATGGCGTCTTGATGCGAGCCAGAGAAGGCCGTGAAGACGAGCTCGCCAGCGTAAGGGTGTCTTGGGTGTACAGGGATGTTGTTGCAAAAGGTCACAACATTGATAACTTCTTGAATGTCACTGAAGTCGAGGTAGGGAGTGATACCTTGCGTGTACAAGTTCAACGCTAGGGTGACGAGATCGACATTTCCTGTACGTTCCCCATTACCAAATAAACAACCTTCTACGCGATCAGCGCCGCCGAGGACTGCGAGCTCAGCAGCAGCAATAGCAGTGCCTTCATAAATAGTCAGCACATAGATCGATGATCGACTAGGTCCATGGCGCACCTCGGTCATTATGCGGGTGCAAGCTAATGATAACTTTCTCTCGCTCAGATATATGGGCACAAAAGTATTCGATCTTGGAACATGGTTAACGTGAATGATGAAAACTTTAGCACCGCGCCTACCTGATCCGCATAATGATTAGGAGGAGCAACTTCAACAGTTGCAGGAAGGTTGAAGATGATGCGGTCAATGCCCGGCCCGGCCTTTCCCCATACTTCCTTGACCGCCTTACAGACTTCCAGAGAAAAATCCAACTCTGTTTGGGTGAAGGTCTCTGGGCTATACTCGTAACGGAATTTCATCCCGTGTGATGCAGTGTATTGATCGGCTAGCTCCCTGACGAGTTTTGTGTGTCTGGTAGCCAGTTCAATCGTCTGCGCCTTCGAGTTGCGGAAGACAACGTTTCGGAACATAGGACAAAGCGCATTATACATATGCAAGATGACATGCTTAGCACCAACGACAGATTCGAATGACCTTCGAATGAGATCCTCGCGAGCGGGCGTTAAAACCTAGGATCTGCACCTCAGTCGAGTTAACAAGAAGACCTTGCAAAAGTACTAACCTGGATCCATACATCATCCGGGATTTCGTTGTTTTCGATTAAATAACGGACGAATGAGAAATCGGTGTCACTAGCAGAAGGGAATGCGATTTCGATCTCCTTGAATCCACATTTGATCAGTAAACGGAAGAAAGTGAGTTTTTGCTCCAGAGTCATTGGACATGCCAAGGCCTGGTTTCCGTCCCGGAGATCTGTGGACAGCCATATGGGAGCCTTGGTAATAGTCTTGGTTGGCCATTGACGATTGTCGAGCTTCAGTGGAACATATGGTCCGTACTTTTGAGAAGGATCAATGCTACAGGCGGCAATCAGTAGGAGACGATTGGATAAATGTAGAAAGGACGAACAGCATGCAAGGCATGATGGTCGTAATTGATGTCGAGGCAGAACGAGCTTGAAGAAACCCGCCTGGCAGAAATTATATGAACTGGGCTTCAAGGTGATGATGGAGATTGTCGGAAAATGTTGGAGCAATGACGAAGTGACTCGACGGAAAATGTAAATGATCTAATCTAATCTGACTCGTCTGCGCTGGCACTGGATCGACTTACAGTAACTAATGGACCTCGCACGATTCCGCTGGCGCACGCTCCAAAAGGATAACGCGAATTCGACTCCTCGTTAGGCTGAGGAGTCAAGCTGGAATTGTTAACTAGAGATACATAAAGATGCAGAACGATAACAGCCCAATAAAACCCGAATGTGAGATAACGATCTGAGGCTACGAACGCATGCATCCTACGAAGACGGTGGGAGTGGTGGGTAACTCAAAATGCTAGCTAGCGAGACGACGTGAAGGTTAGAAAGTAACCCAACAAAGTCAGCCTTCTGGCTCACCTAGCGAGACGACGGGAAGGTTAGAAAGAGGCCAAGCCTAAATCTAACGCGAGTCGCCCGCTAAGTAAGAACTACTCCACCATAGGAGGACGGAGCCTGAAAGGGGATGACAACATCCCAACGCATACACGAAAGGTGCAGACCACGGCTGCCACGATCTGCACCGAACGTGCCCACTCGGCATACACGAAAGGTGCACAGACCACGGCTGCCACGATCTGCACCGAAGGTGCCCACTCGGAGTGTACACGTTTTGAGACTGACTCAAAACGCAAAAGCATTAGCTTAGTGTAAAATAAATTAAACCCAAAAAAGTTACCTTAACCTACATAGCTCTCTCTGACTCGGAACAGTCATGTCTATAACACTTTCCACAAAAACCTCTCCGTTTCCTTACGCCGCCATCGCCATCGCCACGTACACGCAGAAAGCGGAACTCAACTATGACGAATCAGTAAATGGTATCACTCTAGACTTGGACGGATCACAGCTCTCTGCCGAAGATGAGATTGTGGCTGATCTGGCCAAGGCAGGAGGACTCGCTGGAGATAGTGCAAAGGCATTATAATTACGTTCTATGATATGACTACCCTAAGATTAACTAAATGGCTTCTAGACTGCTGCGTATTTTGCTCTCGCGAAGACATTGCCCACGTTGACCGCAGTCCCGGATATCCTAGCTACTCTCGACTCGTTAGACAACCATCTGGCATACCGTACTTTCTTTGTCGGTCACGATATTACTGCAGCCGATTTCATGATCTGGGGTGCAATTAGAGGTATCATGATTAGTCTTGCTCGATCAGCATCGTGTCTGACATGCATCAGTTGCAGGGAAACTCACTGGGTTGCTCAGGAATGGGGGGCAATACCTTCATCTTCTCCGGTGGCTCTCTCACATCGAAAGTCTCGAGTCCACTCAAGCCGCACTTGCCAGCCTTACAACAGCCAAAGCCAACAAAGCCCGATCGAATAAAACGGCTGCAGGATTCGCTCTTGGCCTCCAAAATGCGAAGGAGGGTCAAGTCGTCACCCGTTTCCCGCCTGAACCTTCTGGTTACCTGCACATCGGACATGCAAAGGCCGCGATGCTGAACCAGTATTTCGCAAAAATGTACAAGGGGAAGATGATCATCCGCTTTGATGACACGAACCCCACGAAAGAGCGGGTAAGCTTCAATATTTATATGCGAGCACAGAGGTCTAATGTGGCTCTCTAGAGTGAGTTCGAGGAGACCATTTTGCAAGACTTGGAACTCCTGGATATCCGCGGCGATAAGATAACGCATACATCAGATCACTTTGACCTGATTTATGACTTGGCCATTCAACTCATAAAGAGCGGCAATGCTTATACTGATGACACTGAGCAAGCACAGGTGTGGATTCTACTTCATAAATCATGCATGAATACCGATGGATCGTTTAGATGCGCGAGGAACGAGGCCAAGGGATCGCCTCTGCTCATCGCGATGACTCGATTGAGGACAACTTAAGGCACTTCGAGGAGATGAAGACTGGAAGTCCAGAGGGTACGAGATGGTGTCTGAGGGCGAAAATTAGCGTGGACAATCAGAACAAAGCTCTTCGCGACCCTGTCATTTATCGATGCAATTTAATTCCCCATCACCGAACTGGGTATGAAGCTATCTACTTTCGTTGGCACCGAATAACGACCATTTATATCATTACAGAGATAAGTGGAAAATATACCCCACCTACGACTTTGCATGCCCAATTGTGGACTCCCTTGAGGGCGTTACTCATGCTCTCAGAACCAACGAGTACCGCGAGAGAAATGCGCAGTATCAATGGATGATCAAAGCTCTCAGCATTCGTGGTGTTGACATCTGGGACTTCAGGTTAATCCATCTCATCAAATTTGCGTTTGACCACCGTTGACGCCTCTACAGTCGTCTCAATTTCATCTATACACTTCTCTCAAAGCGGAAGCTGCATTGGTTCGTGGACAGCGGAATAGTCAAGGGATGGGATGACCCGCGTTTCCCTACTATTCGGGGTGAGCTCTCTTGCCAAGTGTTCGGAGGAAGACTTTGTTTCTGATGGACTGTGGTAGGGATCCGTAGACGTGGATTAACTGTAGATGCGCTGTCGCAGTTCATGTTGGCTCAGGGGCCGTCGCAAGCCATCGTCTCGCTCGAGTGGGATTCAATTTGGGCCATCAATAAGAAAGTCATCGATCCTGTGGCTCCTCGATTCTGGGCGGTTGTCAAAGAGAAGAGGTGCTGTCGTCAGAAATATTAAACATCTGTCTGCATGCTGATCAGTCGCCCTCAGTGTCCCTGTGATTATCAACGGCGGCCCCTCTGCACCCGAGACGAAGACCCTACCACGGCATAAGAAGAATCCTGAAGTTGGCGAGAAAACGACTGTATTCACTTCTACGATTCTTCTTGAACAGGAAGATGCCGCTTCCTTCGAGGACCAGGAGGAGGTATGTCATGCCCACGCTATCCCAGAGTGAAGTCTCATCCACATTTGATCGCATCAGATTACGCTGATGGACTGGGGTAACGCAATCGTCCGCTCCAAAACCACCGGTTCATCAGGTGACATCACTTCTCTCACGATGGACCTCAACCTCGAGGGCGATTTCCGTAAGACGAAGAAAAAGATTACTTGGCTAGCGCAGCCCACCGAGGTTCACCCTTTGGTCGACGTGACGCTGCTCGACTACGACTA
>PVYE01005582.1:7687-21729 GCA_002995055.1 Rhizopogon rudus
TTCAGGTAACGTCCGAGTTCAACAGTAAGGTCTTCCTAGGGGAGACTAATTTCTCTTGCTTCCCGCCTCAGTGTTACCATAGCTATTCTTGGATTAACTCTCAAGAATCACGTACAATAAATTCCACTACTGCCTATGGCAAAACCCAGAGCTTGTTCACAAGGTTTGTTAGACACAGAGACAGCAGGATGATGAATGCCCGTATCACGCTCGTTGCCGTAAGCCTACTGCAGAGTTGCCTCCATCCAATCTCGAGGAGGATCATTCCAGTGCCATATAGTCAGTGGTGTACGATAATATACCCAGAGTCAACCGTCCACTCCTCACCACATCCGATACCCATGCCTTCCGCCCCGAGGGTTTATTACAAGTCAACCTAGATGCCCGATATTCCATCCTTGATCTCAGCGCGCATGCTGAAGAGCAGTGGAACACCAATCTCGCTCACGCAAGGCGCATACTTCCCGACGCCATACGTGAATATCACCGGAGGTACGCCAGGGCTCCTTCACCTGGCTTTGACATGGTAAGTTCTTCTCATCGTTCTTATCACCTCCCCACCTTCCAGAATGGCGTTTCGCTGCCATGTCGCAGTGTCGAATATCCTAATTGCGCCAATACTTGACCCGACGATAAGGTTCTTCTGATCTGAGGTTCATGCCAAGCTCCAAACTAAATCTCCGTGTTCAATTGTGGAGAGCAGTTCAGCTGTCTTCGCATTCCAGATTTTTGGTCCATCCTCGTTTTGTCCGCCCGTCGCAATCTTGGTTGTGTCGCGCCAAAATATCGCCACGAACACTTTCCCGTGCTCGGTCTTGATTGCTCCGGCACTATTTTACCGCTCTTGACATCCCACACTCTTGCTGTCCCGTCCTAGGATCCGCTCAGTACACGCTCTCCATCTGCACTCCGAAACAAAATAGATGCGAAACGAACGAAAACGAACGAAACGAAACCGACAGCTGCCGAACGGGTAGTAAGGGCACCATATGGATGCCGTTTGCCGCCTCCATGGTCCTGGCAGAACTCATGTAGAACAGACTCCATTGACCAGATGGCTGTACGGTGTCGAGATGGGGCGCCAGGAGCTCCGAGTCAATGCTCTGGCATATGACAGCCGGTGAAACCTAACAGGCTTCATGAACATGTAGGAGCTAGGATAAATTGTCAGTGTTGATTAAGCTAGTTACCTCTCTGACTGCATCTTCGAAGGGTTTTGATATACCGCACGACCTGTACAAGGATATAAAGGAAAATCACATTCGGATGTTTGAAGACGACGAAGGCTACAAAGGCGTTAGAGTAATGCAATAAATAGGTCCGCTACCTCAAGTCTCGTCATCATTCTCTCCAACATTTTTCATACCTTCCCATATGTCCTCTCCTTCCTGTTCGTCATCATTCACCGGCTCAGCAACTTGCTCTTGATCCCAAATAGTGACCGATGGTATTGTTGTCACGAAGACGCGCTCTAAAACAGTACCCTTCTTGTCGAGATACTGCCCAACCTTATCAGGAAGCGGGACGACGCTGTGTATGCGTATATATCGATCTATGGATGCAGAGGCGAGGTGGGTAGGGCATACAGCCAGTGAGCTGGCAGTACCCGATAGCCCTAGATACGAGAAGTTCGGTCAAAAGAAGTTCGCTAATTGTAACCTGGATGGCAGACCTTTGTATCCGTATGCGATATTGCCATTGCGCAAATCTATCGCATACACGTTTGAGCCGTGGTCTGAGACAAAGGCCTCACTAATATGTAGTGATTAGTGAATGTGAACGACGGCATCAAAATAAACACACTGACTGCTCTGAGAATCCTTTCTCAATTGTTCGTACACCACCAATCTTTCCTATTCCTTGAAACACAGCAATAGGTCGTCGCCCAGCACGAATATCGTAACGACGCATGTCCCCGAGATGTGTACCCGTAAGAAGATGATGTTGGCTCGCAGATGCGGACGGAGAGATGTAAGTTAAGCATGTATTGTGAACCGGCTGTCGCAGCCCGAGAAAATCGTTTTGTACATTTTTTGCGCGCCAAACTTCTCCAGGAAAGAGTGTATCACTTTGCTTCCGTTTTTTGCCACCATTAGCTAGTGTGCCCGTTGCTGCACTTTCGGACGGAGAGGTAAATGCACGCTCTGTATCCCAGACAGATACCTCCACCTCGTCGCCTCCGTATGCAAATGTTTGACGGTCATGCGAGAGACGCCAGTCGCATAGTCGGGATGGTAAGGCAGCAAGTTTATGGCTAACCCCACTGTCGTCGTCCTTTAAAGTCGACATCAGAAGGGCACCATTGGTAGTGCAAGAGAATATAGATCTTCGCTGCTTCAGCGCCACGGTATAAGCAACTTGGATGCATGAACTCACCCGCCAGAAGCTGCAAGACCGATAAAAGACTGATCAGCTCGGATTCGAGTCTCCTTCCACTCTTGTAATAACTCAAGTTGATCGTCCTCGTTCAGTGAAAAAGTTGAAACAGCTCCATTAGCATGAGCAGCTGATAACTTTATTTCAGCATTACTCGAGAAGTTTACTAACGCGAGGGGCAGGCTGAACGCACCAATAACTTCTCCCCTGCGTTGTTCAACGCGAGTTTTTGGATGCCTTTCGTTCTGCCTGTCGCAGTACCGTCATGCAGAGTCTTCAAGACTGATTTTGATGTTTCTTGGGAAGCCGGATCGTACTGCACCGATTTTATATTGCCGAGTTCATCGCCGAAGAGGAATCGAGGCATTATTGGCGTGACAGGACCGACGCGTGACAGGTAATAATATGCGTGTGACTTACATATAGTGGTTGTGCCTACTTAGTCACTTCAGCTAGGACGATATGGATGCTCCGCTCAAAGAGCTGCTCAAGCTCGAGAAGCTTACGGAGAAAGCCCAGGGGAAAACGCCATCTATTGACAATTCCTTGGACTCCCTTCTTCAGTCTCTACGAGAAGCGAAGGATCGCATCAACGCTGGGAGCATTGCAGAGGACACTTATGTTCTTCTAGCACAAACCGTCGAAGCAAAGAAGAAGGAAATAGACGAGAAACAGAAGGAGATTTATAATGGCATTGCGAGATTTGGCAAGGCCCTAGACAAGGTTCGCATGTTCTCCTACTAGTGATGCGTGAGTATGCCCTCACACGACTTCCTCCACAGAGATTCACCCAGCCCCTTCCGACACATGACCCTCTTTTTACCTCGGAACGTGCGCAAGCGGCTCTTGAAAGAACCATTGCCCTACATTTCCTGCGCACTGGCCAATTTTCAACAGCAGAGACCTTCATACAAGTGAGGAATGACGGGATTTCCGAGGGTTAACTGAAATATTTTACAGGAGTGCGGTATACACATCGAGGCTGAACTACAAACTCAATTCCAGGACCTGCACCGTGTCGTGTTGGCATTAAAGAGGCAGGATATAGGACCTGCATTAGAGTGCGCCACGTTTCATGGCTCCTACATACCTTTCCCTCATGTGCGCTACTTGTAGGTGGTCGTTGAAGAACCGCGAATTTCTCCGGAAACGATCTTCTCCACTGGAATTCTATCTGCATCGTTCTCAGTTCATCCGTCTCCTCCTGTCAGGACCATTGCATGCTGCTCCAGCCATCTCGTATGCAAATGCTACGTTGCGCAGTTTTTACCCAGAACACGCAACAGAGTTTCAGAGACTCCTGACTTCCGTATTGTATCTCCCAAAGGAACGCCTTCAACGATCTCCATACGCAGATTTGGCCTCAGACTCGGTGCATACAGACCTCGAGCCACTTTTCGCCAAGGAATATTGTGCAAATCTTGGCATGAGTCGACAAGTACCGCTGAGAGTCATAGGTGACATTGGCGGCGGAGGTGCCTTGGCTAGAATTGAGAAAGCTCGGACAGTGATGAAAGAGCGCAAGAGCGAATGGAGTCAGACTGACGAGCTGCCTGTCTGTATTTTCCCTTTGTTGATGCGACCTGAGTCTTATTACATCTGCAGATCGAAATCCCGCTGGCACCAGAGAACCGTTATCACTCCATTTTTGCTTGCCCAGTATCCAAGGAGCAATCCACTGACAAGAATCCCCCGATGATGATGACATGCGGGCACGTCATAACGAAAGACAGTTTGCAAAAATTGTGCAAATCTAACGGGTATGTTCTTCGTCTTCATTTGAATTTGTTTGGTGTCATAATGTTTTCAGACGTGTCAAATGTCCGTACTGCCCCGCCGAGTCGGCGCAGGCGAGCGCGATGCAAGTGCATTTCTAGTGTTTCAGGTTTTAGAACCACCGTTTGCGGTATGCATTGTACTTTGTCCGTCGTCCCCATATCTATCCTATAGGACTTGTATCATCACAGATAATGATCAGATGACTGTATTCATTTTGGCGAAACAAGGATGTAATTATATATCATGAATCTCCTCACGTCTCGAGTTTTGGATCGACCCACTGAGCCTGAATTTCGCAATGTCACTCGCCCGCACGAGAATAGCTGACATAGACTCACCATCATCGTCAGTGTCTCTTCTCCATCCTGATTCACGGCCTTTACTATCGTGCTCTCATCGATGGAGGGTGTATTGATGAACCTTGCGAGTTCGGTCAGCTTGGTAACATCAATGTCATACCGCTCTGCCAGGGCCTGGAGTTCTCCTTGGGACTTGACTGTTTTCCGGGATTCAAGTAACTCGCTGAGGGATGCGGCCAGGAGACGATTTCGAGTAGAGTACGACGGCGAAGCTTCTACTTCAGACTGAATGCGAGAGCGGTACATATTCTGAATGTAATCTGCCTGTGAAGAATCCAAGACCCCGGTAAGAGCGGGACTCGGTATTGCGGAGGACACGCACGCACTGGTCGGACGGACCGCATATGGTGATCAACTTGTACAGGGCCTAGCCGGCTTAGCTTGGACATAAATTGAGGGTCTTTGGCGTCTGCTTCGACAGCTAACACGATGTTTCAAACAGGCCGTGAGTGAGGCGGATAGCTCAGGCGCACCATCAGTCCTACGTTCGAATGCCAGTGGTCTTGAGGGCATGGAACGTCGGGTTTCTTGAGCACTGCCTTGTTCTGAAGGTGTACGAGTACCAGCCCATGACGGTTTTTCCTTAGGTAGCCTGCGGGCAGCTTTAGATGAGGAACTACCCATGGCAAGTAGTGGGTGGGGCGCTGTAAACTAGGACTGTGGTAAACACTATGTCATTTTTGAAAAGCGCTGTTACATGTGTTGACTCTTATTTACGCGTCTCAGGGGCGCATAGCTCGCTCACTGACAGTAGAAAGGAACGACTATTTTTGAGTTCGAGAACGGGACGGGTTTGTCTATAGAATGTCATTCATTCACCAACACAATTATCGAGTCCGACCATACGATAAACCATTCAGAAAGCAGGGATTTGGATATGTAAGGGGTAAATATTAGCAGAAACGCAGCCGGGTTCAATGCGCGCGTGTATAAAAGTATCAATCGTCCGCGAACCTCTCAACCTCTCATGCATTATGCATCTTAGTAGACACCACGTCGCGATCTGCCAGTGCTCCTGCGTCCTGTGCGCCTGCCTGAGCGGCGCGAGCCAAAGCATCTACAACAGAGGATATCCATGATGACGTCAAATATGGTGACGATAACCTGCAGAATACATAAAATCGATCCTCAGTGAATGAACTAACCAGCAGAACTATAGACTTACCATCGTTATAGCACCGACGATGGCCATTATGACCCCCGCGATGGCAGATACGACAGCATTAATCCCAGAGCCGATAGCAGAGAATATTGAACCCTATATACAAACAATGTTAGTCCTTGTCCAAGGGGAAATGACCAGTGACATACCATGGTAAATAATCAGGTATGGGGAGTATGTGAATATGAGTATGAGTATGATCCACAAAAGAGTTTTGAATTGAAACGTTGAATGCTATCGATTGCTCATTCGATCTTATATACTTGTCGGAAGGCATGACGTATAATTCGGGGTCACCACAGCATTTTGGAAGGCGGAGTTCGTATGATCATGAATGACATCAACTGCTGCTCCAAAGGGTCCAGTGACAACGAGTGATCAGTTTCGTGCCAGTGAATCATCGATCCAGACGCGATGGAGTAAACCACGTGGAGACGCGACTCCCAAAGTTTATATTTAGTTGACAAGGTATTGCACAGCAGTACAATTCTAGACGAATCGGCAGCGATCGCGAATAAAGTAGCAAGCAGCACATCTTACAATAACAAGACAATTCACATAAAGCCAAGTACTTTGAACGCACCATTCGTCATCACGCGCCCCTTCTCTCCCGTTTGTACCCACGCATTTTTCTCTCCACTCTCACCCTCAGCTGATAGCATGCTCCCAACTGGCGGCCCTCGAACTAAGATTTCACCAATGGGGTCTGCACCCTTTTCAACCACGTCGTCGTCGACACCGACGAGTTTAGCCTCGACATTTATACTCGGAGCGCCAACATGTGCAGGTTCGGGGGTCGCAGATGAGGGAAGCATCTGCAAATCAGATGCATGCGTGGCAAAGAGGGGACCAGCGGCAGAGCCATGGGTGTGTATGTTGATCAACGGGACGGAGAGCGCGATGCGAGCAGGCGTAAGAGAGTCAAACGGTAGAGGTCCTGGAAGCAGATTAATCATCTATTGCGGTTAGGAATAAGGAGAAACACACCACCACTAATCACAACCACCTTCAATGTATCAGCCATTTTGCCGAGCACAGCTTCCCGTGCGCCATCGAAGACAGTACGATCCCATAGGCTATCCTTGCTAAGGAATCCTTCCCTGAGGCTAGCAAATTTGTGCCGCCATGCCAGGGGGAACATGAAGAAAGACTTCTTCGCACGGCTAATCACTGCGGATGTGAGTGATTGAACATGTTCAGGCTTGAGGAAGAGGACTGTTGGAGATGGTATGCGGTTGATTGCAGACAGGACATCAGTTACATCCAGAGTCGGTGCACCTGAATATTTCCTTTAAGATTTCGAGATACATCGGTTCGGGCTCGAACATACCTTGAACATGGAAGACTCTCGTCGAAGGCAACGTCGCAAAACTAGCGCCCTCAAAAAGAGCCGTGTAAGCGATAGCACGTCCGTACGGAGTACTCAGAGAATGCGCCGAGACAATGGTATCGAGCGTAGATAGGTTACTGGCCACGGGGAAGAGTGATTTAATTGCTGTCACGCCGGAGGTAAAGTTCTCGTGCGTTAGCTGCACTCCCCGCCTCTCACCCGACGGAGTCTCAAAGAACGACACGGTGTATGGACTATCGGACTCTAAACAACAATCAGGTTAATGATGGCATGGAAATAAAGGCACATACGGGGAGCATTTTTCGGCGCTTGAGGTACCTTGCCCGTAGATTCGACCTCATTCCAAGAGTATATTTCCACCTCCCTCATACCCTTGGGTTTGAGATTGCTGTCTGATTCCCCTACCACGATGATTTTGTGATGGTGCTCGCGCGCATCATAAATGAGCTCGAGCACATGCGGCAGAAAAGTCGCGTCTGTAATGATGGCGTCAGGTCGGTGCATCTCAAGAACTCCCGTGAGCAGCTTCGGGGAGTTCAGCGTAATGGAAGCAATGGATTGCTCGGAGAGTGCGAGGTCACTGATAAGGAATTCTAGAATGCACACCAATTTGAACCATTCTCAATGCGCGTTAGGCAAAATGGAACGTACCAATGCAATCATTGAGCAAAATCAATACAGTTGACTCTTCTGAGACAAGTTTAGTGATCCCCGACCCAAATGCCGAAATACTCGCTTTAAGTTGAGCATTGGTAATCTGAACACAAATCGTTACAGAGCAAGTGTGCAGGATGAGATCATTCGAACGCACCTTGGTGGACCAGAGCGTACGCGGTGCATCAAATTCAGGTTTCAAGAAGTCATTGACCACATTCACGTCTTTGTCGGGTCGGACGGGGAACTGTGATAGATTCAACGGATGTTTCATGTGGAGCGCCCGAGTCCACGCACCCTGCCCAAGAGCCCTGTCCCATAGTTGCGGTAGACAGCACTCTCACCTGGATGCCTCACACGCCCTGCGTCGCTCTGTCGACCTAGGAGAATCGGGTGGACAAGAGGCTGCGGTTTGTAGAGGTTTTGGAGGAGAAATACAGTTACACCGATGAAGCCGAGAAGAACAGTAAGGTCGTCTGTGACAAGGTAGTCTGAGACAGCCATGGTGACTGGAATTGATGATGGCAACCAGTCTCCTCACAATCAACCAATGCAGTCGAACTTGGGGGAGAAGAGAAACGAGAGGTCTCCTTCGACGTGTCAGTGTCTACGTAAGTAATATTGTAACATATACGCTGATCGGTCAGGTTGAATCAGCACAAACACTACACAACAAAATATAAGATCTCCTCAAGTCCTGCCAGTGGTCCACCAGATTTGTGGAGCTTTCAAGCCCGAGTGTCATGGTTGTCTCGCCGGGTTCGGCGCATCGAGACCGCTCGCAGCTGCGCAACTTCTGATTCATCGCGAAGTGCTCAATCTTTGAGGAGGTTAAGTTGGCGCTTGAGTGAATCAGAGTCGCGAGGTGAGCATGGAGTCGCAAGTTGGACTACTAGTTGTCAGGTGCGTATTCCGTCACTCCACGACCCATTAAATGTCTGACTTGTTCTTTTATTGATACGCAGATAACACTATACATTGCAGCGGTATGCTTGTAGTTGTCTTTTGCAGTTCCCTGCTATTTGCGAGATATCCATGCGAGACTCGTAAGAATACATACTCATCGCTAACATGAATCATTGTACTCGTGTTAGTTGGCCAGAATATCTGGCAGCATGTAAATACCCTGATCTCGTCGGTGACCCCGAATTGAGTTTTGGACATTTACATCTGAGATCTGAAGATTCTGAACTCAGTTACTTTTGCCTCCAGTTGCCGGCAGTGCTCAGGCATTAATTAATTTACAATAAATGCACCTCCGCATTGTTGACGTAGCGAATTGCCCTCTGTGCAGCACTTATACTTACAATTGCTCTCTGGCAAATCAGTTACACTTCGAAGGGAGTCCACAGATAGTCACGGTCCACGGGGCGCGTAAAGTTTTAAGTTTTATGGGAAATGCCGCAGGAGAAAACTTGAACTGTTTTGCGGCTTGCCCCACGTTTTCATCACGCCGCGACACATCTAACAAATATTTATCCCAGTTCCTTTTATTTCACTGCAAATTGCATTACTTGCAAGGTCGCTTGCTGTCCGATAATCTGGATACTACTATTTTGCTGACATGTTCATGCGCGATGGCCACTAAATATCTGGTACGTACCGTGACGCGACTAAAACGATGGGACCTGGATCTATACAACAATTCTACCATGCCTTGGCTTCCTTACCATTGTACAGGTAGACAAAATACACGTAGGCCTCTCGCTATAACTCGATGGCCCTCACAGGTGGTCAGTGCACCGTCCGTGCACGATATTACATACCACGTGACCTACCTCACCTTCAATCGACTCCAATCCGGATCTCCCCCTCTCCAACTCTCTCTCTCCCCCCTCTTTTGTGCATTTCTAAACAGTTATCCTCTCGTCAATTTCATTCTGTCCCAACTGTAGCAATGGTCACTACGTCAATTCCGAAGAAGTCCTCAACCAAGGCCGCCGACGCTAGTGCTAAATCTGCCCAGAAGACGGCAGCTTCGAAGACGTATCATACGACTCACCCGTCCTGGATTGATATGATTACCGTGGGTTATCATTCTATTTATTACACGCATCCCTTCCTGGGTTACATGCATTCAATTGGATTGTGCGAAAAATAACCCCTGTCTCCAGGAGTGCATCACCACGACGCCCGATGGAACCCGTCACGGGGTATCCCGACCAGCGATTAAGAAGGTAAGCACCCATTATAGCATGTTGTATAAATAGTTTATGCCTGACATTTTGCAGTTTGTGGATTCCAAGTACCATCTTGAAATCAACCCTTTGGCTTCTAGTCAACTTAATCGAGCAATCCATCAAGGCGCTGACAAAGGGAAATTTGTCCTGCCAAAGGGCGAGTCTCTCCTTCCAAATTACCACGGTTCATCTTATTTTTTACGCGATTCCATATAGGTCCTTCCGGGAAAGTTAAGCTTGCGCCTCGGAGGCACAATGAGGCAGCTAAAGAGGTACGTCACGCCTGTCTCCTTCTTGTCTCCTCATCTTGATCCCAACCTTCATCTACCAGAATACAAAGCCAGCATCAAAGCGCTCGACTACCAAAGAAAGCCAAGCCGCTCCAGTCAAGGCAGCTCCTAAGACCGCGGTGAAGAAGTCTCGTACTGCGAAGCCGGTGGCCACCACCCAGCCCTCCGCATCGCTGAAGTCGGGGATTGAAAAGAAATATCACTCCGCTGCAAAGAAGGCTAAGGCAACTGGTACCTCCACTCGCAGGACGGCTGGAAGAAAGGCTACGACAGCACGAAGCACCGCTAAGAAGGTATATATATGCGGAGTTTGTATTGACATGAGCGCTAACATCAACATGTTATCGTTTTTTAGACTGCCACAGGACGAACAACTGCTGCAAAAACCAAGCGAGGAGCAGCTCCTACAAAGAGGACTACGCGGGCAGCCGCTTCGAAGCAGCAGAGAGGCAAGAGGATTTCCCGCAAGTAAAGGATGTTATTCATGGTAGGGTCGGATGCAATACTTCTGTCGGTGGCGTGCTCACCTGTTATGGTCACATTGCCAGATTTCACGCTCTTTCTGGCGTATCATGGCTAATGTCTTGATATCTCCTCAGAAACACGGCTATTCCTCGCTGCTTTTCGTCTCCTGTTCAAGTCTCTTTTTCATCCACCTTGCCGTTTTTACTTCTTGGATGTATCTTCGTAACGCCCCCCTCACGCTTTCGTACGAGTTTTACCTCTGATGCACATGGCTATCCGATCCTGTAAAGTACCTTGTATCTAGGTGATGGAATGTGTACAAGCTTCGTGGTCTTTTCAACGCTCTTCTAAACAACTGCACAACAAATCCCGTTCACTCAGGAACATGCATTGGTGTGAAAGTCGCCTTGATATCATCTAAAACATCCACTGGTTGATACTCTACGTAAGTCTCCCCTAGATAGATAACGTTGACGAAGGGATGGTTGTTCCTTCTTGTTACAAACCCTATATTTCGAGCTTATACGAAGGTGTCGCGAAAATCGAACACGATAAGTCGGAATGACACGAATAGCAGTGACATGTCCCTTATCTGTCCTTGAGCTTGAGAGGGACTTGATCCCGTCACAGATCAACTCGACTTTACATGCTCAGTCGAAAGCATTACCTAGCATCCAGCACGAAGAACGTAGCCTTTTCATTGCGGAACGTGCACGGGCCACAAGGGGCCACATGATACCACAATATTCATTACGTATGCGTCCAAGCTTGGTTGCGATACTCATAGTGGGTCTGTGGCGGTGTCGAATTTCCTATAAAATAAGGTTCCGGAGAACGCGTCACAGTCAACAAACAGTAAACAGGCACGCACGTGACTGGACGCGTCTGGAGTATAAATGCGGATGACTTATCTTACCTGCCGAACTCCAACTTTTGTCCTTCTCTACGCCGTAACGATCTCCTAGTCGTTACATACCGTCTACTTTAGCAACTCTTCTACATTTTACTGTTGTTAAAAATGTCCTCCAACACCTCAGTTTCTCCTCCCCCTATTGAGACCCTTCCCGCGTCTTCGTCTAGAGCCAGGAAGCCCGCGTCTAAAAAGCCCGCGTCTAAGAAGATCGCCACCAAGGCCGCTCCAAAGGCTGTCCCAAAGGCCGCTCCCAAGGCTGCTTCACATCCTTCTTGGAAGGATATCATTAAAGTCAGTCAAACAGTAGAACCAAAGTGACGATTTGTGAACCCAAATCACTGTAGGAGTGCATCGCCGCTAACAAGGAGGATGCTCGCACTGGCGTATCAAGAGCGACTATCAAGAAGGTGCGCATATGTTTCGTGTCTACCCGAAAGTGACTAAATGTTACCGGTCTCAGTTTGCTGAAGAAAACTATCATATCGAAGTCTCTGGCGCGAACTTGTACCAACTTAACCGCGCCATTACATCGGGAGCCGCTGCAGGCGTATTTGCTTTGCCCAAGGGTCCTTCAGGCAAAGTCAAGCTTGCACCTAAGAAGAAATTGACATCCGATGATGAGGTATGTGATGATCGACGGTGGAACAACCCGGTGCTCATGTATATTTAAGAACTCGAAGCCTGTACCTGCAAAGAAGCCGGTGGTGAAGAAGGCTCCCGTCAAGAAGCCCGAAGCTCCCATCAAGAAGACGACCACGAAGGCAACGGCCACAGCATCCAAGGCAAAGAAGCCTGCCGCCACGAAGAAGACCACCACAACTGCTACGAAGAAAGCTGCCGTGGTACCAGCACCGAAGAAGGCTGTGCCAAAGAAGACTACCGCTGGTGCTGCGAGCAAGAAACCAGCAGCAAAATCAGCAGCTCCTGCCAAAAAGGCATCAACTGCGAAGACGGCAGAGAAGAAGGTGCGTTCGTGGGTAATAGTATGGCAAATCAGTCTGACGTTTATTTCAGGTCGCAGCCAAGGCTGCAGCTACCAAGGCCGCCAAGAAGCCTGCATCCAAAGCGAAGCCAGCATCGTCACGGTCTAGGAAGGTTCGTTCTAGAGCGCATCTTACCTGTTCTAAGAGCTCACAGCCGATCTCAGGTTGCTGCTTAATGCTTTGTACTACGTACCCTTGACTCCATCGATAGTTTCTCTTCCGTGGTCTTCTGCTTGTGACATTAGTGTGCTCTGTATTTTTGATAGATACCTTATTCATGTACTCTTACTGCGAAGTGTTGCATATCATTTATTCACATGAGTTATTACGATCTTGTGCCGAATAAACTGAAACCGCCGATGGCAATGGTCAGGTTGACAGGTTGAGCAGGGCTGAGTCTGGTATTGAATATGGTAGTTACTACATAGCGTAGCGTGCCAAGGTGGTTGACAAATTTCGGCGACTTTCTGTAGGTCTTAGTATTTAGAATCATACAAGCCAAGTCAGTTTGATTATCTTCAACACTACAGTAAGAACTATTCATATATATCCCGAACGACGAAGCCAGAAATAATACAATCAAGGACAAAACATACTTCATCGTATCTATGCAGTAGATTGGTTTGATCATAGGCGCGTGGAAGGTCGTGTGTCATCCCCGAGGTCCCATCTTTGCCGCGGCCCCATCAGACAGCACCTGCCACGAGAAGGACCTAATCTATAGTTCAACCGCCTCCTCCTCCTCTTTTCTTCCTCATTCTTTCGACGTAGATGAACGTCATGATGACAATATCCATCATATGAGCGACAGTAGGCGATATTTCCAACGTAGCTTTGCGCCTCCTTCCTATAATTCCGAGCGTCGCCCTATGAGAGCGAGCGACCACAGTTCTCGACCCATCGTTCAGCGAGAGCTGAAACCGTACTATTGAGAACCAAATATGTCAGAAGGAGACGTGAAGGGCACTCACAACAACAACTCTCTTGTCGATATCCCAGCAATAGGAGCGACCATCTGGACCTGTGAAAACATGCTTCCTGCGAGGACTTCAACGTGACAGCCCAGAACCCGTGGCAGGGAGCAACCTACCGTCCCCCTAAACCGTTCCTTGGAATAAAACTCTTTGTTTCTACTTCAGTTCCGCCTAAACGGAACTTTGTGGAAGCAACTATGTTCCACTCGATCTCTCCCATAATCTCGAATTGGTCGCGCATATCAAGTTGATCGGCATTTGACTTGATTTTGTGAACTGTCGTATCACCGAATGATGGAGTACTTGTCTTGTAAACAACCAGTCCTTGCTCGTTGGTGAAGACAGTGTTGCAAACCTGTTCAGAGGAGAGAGTAAACACAATCATGTCGTCTACTTCCGCAGTTGACACGCAGGCTCGTGCCTTGTCTGCGGCATGCGATTATAAATCCTGTATGGCATTAGGGTTAACGACAGGCAGTGCAGTGCACGCCGTTTTCTAAGCTGTGCGGATTCACTACGCCAGCCAAGGCGGTGGAAGTATTTATTGAATCGGCAA
>PVYE01005586.1:0-42143 GCA_002995055.1 Rhizopogon rudus
AATATCATACGTAGGTGATACTTCTAACTGTGTGGTAATCCTAAGTCTGTCCATCCAGAGAAGGAACTTCGTGCTCTTACAGCCAGGCCTACCCCAGATCCGGCGGATTGGGCATTCTCACCTCGTAATAATTTTCTTGGGACCCTTTCTGGAGGCACTGCCCAGAACGAAACACCAACTGACTGGCTTCGCAAGGGCAAGGCGGAAATCCTCAAAGCTTTGCAGGGGTAGGTCGTGCGTAGCAAGTCACGCAAAGGATAAGCTCACATTTCCACACTAAGGTAGCAGTCATGCGGATTCTACCTACCTCACATGATTAGTGTGAAGAAAAAGTGACAAAAGATATAAAAAATTCAATTCCTATTGATCAGGCGCCTTCTGAGACAAATGTTTAATCAATTCTCTCAGTAGCAATGTTACGAACATTTTCCGTTGATTAGAATGAACAGGATTGAAGTAGAAGGCTTGTAATTCCAGTTTCTTATGATATCAAATGCGGCTGTTGACGGCGTGTGATAATAAAGCATTTGGCGCAATACTCCGACGCAAAGGCCGCCAACTTGCCGTGAAGCCGTTACCATCTTCCCGCCCAAAAGATCAGGTATGGGCAACAAAACACGAGGGCAGAAGCGCTCGAGAGACAACCTGGCAATGGCACGGGCTCACATAGCATTAAAAAGACAGAAGACCTCATGTTCAGTGCCGGAGAATGATCAAAATGTGAGTAGTGCACCTTGACTCGTGAACAGACCAAACAATCTCAATGGATGATGAGTGGCAGGTCCCTGGAGTATCCAGTTTCATGACAGACAACATTACTACTCCGAGTACTGCAGTAAACAGAGTCCGACGAGTCTCTGTAACATTGACCAATACAATGGTTTTTGACATGTCCAGCGCTGCACATCAGCCGGAATTGATCCCATCGGGGCGTGGGCCGCGAAGAAATATCGTTGGAAATCGTGTGCTCCCTTCCACGATCATGAAAGAGTTTGACGATACTCAGGCTTAGCACTAGAAGGCTCAGGCCTCAGTGTCTACCGCATCAATTTGACTGCTAGCTCTGAGTCGTACAGCATGCAACACATAATTTACTCATACATCTACTACACATTTGGCTAACTATCTACTACAGCACATATACTGACTACTGACTTTGCTCGTTCGGCATGATTCGGCACGCATGCAAGACAGTTATCATGCACAGCGTCACACTCGACTGCTTAGCAGTGCCGGCAGTACAGAGGTGGTCTAGTGAGCATTGCCACTTCAAATTCAAGTGGGTTCTGAGGATTTCATAGGGGTTATGTCTGAAAATCAGTAGTTATTTTATTCTTATGTTTTGACTCTTTGCATGTGCCGAAATTGTGTAGATGTGTAACAAGAGTCAGTGGTATGTCCGATCAAAAGTCGGACAAGACATTGCAACTAACTAACTTCAGCGATAGGCAAGTTTTTTGTCCAGATCCGAGACTTGAATCACCACTTTCCCCTGTCGGTATCAGAGCAATATTATGTCAGAGTTGCGTCACAATCGGTGAGACTGAGTTCACAGCTATACTGCCCGGAATCCCGGATCCATGCTAGAATTCAGTGAAAAATTAGCTAGCACTTATCGCGTGATCCTGATTTCCAAACTTCTTAGATCACCACGAATGTAATGTCGACACTAGTAGGTATTTACATGAGCTCTTCTCTAATCTCAACACCCATGCAGTGCAAGTAAATGTCAGTGAAAAGGATACAGGCGACTTAGATTGATACGATGACCTTAGCAAGACAACTCGACTATGGCATGTGCTAGTTCTCCAACGATTATACAAGTCCTGTGGCGAGATGAACAACAACTCGTCATGAAGAATGAGAAACCAACCGATGACACCACAGGCGGCTCGCCCCCCTGCGTTTCCAGTTTTGAGAGACTCCTCATTATCGCCGTTGCCCAGATCATCAGTGCCCTGCACGGCAGGAAATTAGTAAGGAACCATGTCGACATGGAAAGGCGCCATACCGCGTGAACGACCACAGCCCGTCTGCGAAAATATCATGAGTCTCATGTTGTGTTCCGTATATCTGTACATCTTACCCAACTATGCTCAAGGGGCCATTCAAAGATATCAAACTGTCCGTGAAAGAAAGGGTGGCTGTGCCATATTCGTCGCTCTCGATGTTCCCAAGGTCGCCAACATGTCTGACAGAGTCCGAAGGCGCACCATGAGTTTTGCCGTATGGGTTGAAATGTGACCCCGTTGAAAGACACCCGCCGCTCAGGTCTCCCAGAGAGCTGTTGGTAGAGTTTAAGTATTGATGTAGTTCAACTGGGTATTACTCACTGAACGTGGAAGCCACGGAAGGAAGAAGGGTCGAGATTTTTGATTTCTCCTGAAACCTTGACTGGTCCATCTGCTGAGGACTGCTCAAATGTGATAGTGCCAGTGACTGGGGAGTCACCCTTCAACACCACGACTGCCTGTGGCTCTGGTCAGCCACGATGGAATGCCGTCATTAAGAACACACCTTTTGGACAATCGCAGCCTCAGATGACTTGAAGAGCCAGCTGTAGACGAAGAATAAGGCCACAGCAGCAATCGCTGAAATGAAAAAGATAGGTCTCCTAGACTGCTTTTGAGGGTAAATCTCCATGGTAGGTCAAGTCCACTTTAGAACCTTACTGACCACGTATCCTTTCTATGACATGAGCCTGGCAGTGCTTGCACACGGTTTCCGGCCCGCCGTGCTCCACCAGTGGCAGAATGCTCCAGGTGACCAATGTCTAATATTACGGTCGACTAGTCTCGACTCTCGACACGCTCCTAGTCGACGTCTGTAATGAGTTAATACGGCAGACTTCCTGTCACGGGCCTCACTGCGGCCGTATTAGCACTCTCACCATGTGCTCTCTGATATGATAAGTTACCGCTCGTAAACTTTGGATCGACATGCCCTGCGGTTTAGCGTCCCGTAGCCAGACCTTGATATAATAGTCGGGTCTTCTAACAAAGATGACCATCTCAGGGGTTCCTCAAGTTGGATCGACGACACAGCGATGAGTTCTCCAACCATCGCGTGTTCACACGAGAATGAATATACTGGCATACCACGTTAAGGCTCATGATAATATATCCATGGTTGTCGTTATTCAAAATCAGATTATATATAGCTATGAACAAAACGATAACACTAAGCAGACACAACAAAGAAAGAAGATGCTAACGTATATACCTCAGTGATGAGTGCAAAAGTCAAGAGAAACGGCAACCCCGACCCCTACTCGTGTTCTTCACCCCCATACCCAACCCCTTCACATCACCAACCGAGCAGAAAAAGAGTGGATATGATGCGAGACATACACCGCGTGAAATGACTTCAACGGCCCCGGAGGGATCGGAGAAGGAAAGGGACGAAATGAGCAGGTTTCTGCTTGGCTACTTAGAAAAATAGATACGTCGTGATAAAAACGCCGAGCGCAATAATAACAACCACCTGTAGTGGGACCCCCTCCTGGCGGATAATGCTTTCGTGTTCCACCATGGTGCCGACGTCAGATCCCGCATACGTCTCACCGTCATCTGAAAGCGCGGACGTATATCTCCTCCGGAAGTCCGAGGGAGCGATGGATGTAGGCGCGATGGATTCTGGTGCCACAGAGCTGGGATCGGGCACCGCCGCAAGAAGAGCCCGTAGTCGTTGTATTTCTGCCTGAGATGCGTGGAACTTTGCTTCCATTTCTTGATTAATCGACGCAATCGGTGCAACCGGAGGTGAAGGTGGTGGCGAAGGTGAATGCACATTGACATTGACAACGCCGACACCACCGCTGGTGGATCTCTGAAATGCGAGATCCTCGTGATAAGATCCAGCCTCTTGAGAACTGTTCAGCTCTCGCTCTGGTGCCGGTGCGGGTGGCGTAGCGGAGCGCTGCAGTTGCACCAGCGGCGCAGCTGGGCCTTCGTCATCTGATAAGGAGAATTGTGGCATGGGTAGGTGAGGGCGTGGCTGTGGATTATCAACAGTTGCATAGTTCTGCAGAAAGTAAGGTTGAATTCAGCATTTCAAATACTCGAAATGAGCGAAAGCACTAACAGATGGCCCGCCAGAGGGCTCCACGCGCATAGGAGTACTGTGAGGTAGAGGGGCCTCTATATGTCCCTCATCCTCCTCCTCAACAGTTTGCCCTTCGGGCGGGAGATACACGACACGGAGCTTTTGCTGGTAAACTTTCCACTCTTCTCCACCGCCTGGTGGCGCATTCCACTGTGGAGCGACATGATGAGAACACGTTATGAAGTGCATGGTCGCACAGCAAAAGCTTACGAAGTCCTGAAGTTCCCTGGTCTCCTTCTCCGGTGTGATAAGGGTGCTCTGGATCAGGAACTTATCCTTGCACTTGGATGACAAAGGTGGCTCATCCTTCATCGGTTGGAGCATTACTATTGAACATGTAAGCAAAGTCGATGCATAGTCAGAACACGAGGCGACATACCAGAGACATCGACACTTTCACCTGGCTCTACCCTGCCAGAGTTCGGTCGTACGCAGTACAACTATGATATTTATAAGCCATGTCATCTTTCGTCTGGATCACCCCGCTCACCTTGGGTGCTGTAGTCTTGACTTTGAATGCGACTGGCTGGGCATTTTTGTTTGTGATAGTCAGAACTTGCTTCACGAGTTGCGAGAAAGGTCCTGAACACAAAAAAGTTGAGTTGATTGTCGGGCGCTTGGTATCAAAAGTTGCAGAGAACGTACTGTTGAAACCCAACGCATTGTTGGGGATGAGGTGGACAGACATGGTTGATAGAGCTGCGCAACGAGGCGACAGAGTATATGAGGCAGAGGAGGACGGGATACGTATTTCGTTTGGGCGTCGGAGTTGAAGTTGTAGTTCTCCTTTATTCCTGCTTTATTCCCATCCGCGGTGAGGATCACACAAGGTCAAATAACTCGTGCACTGTGCGTGCTCACCACACACCACGACGCGCACAGCCCGCACACATACATTATCTCCTCATAAACCATATTAACCCGACATTCTTCCTGCGCTTTCTGTACGCTAGTTCTTTACTCCATGTAGCAAAAAGCTTGGTACCGAGTACAACCAACTCAAGACTTGCACCCTCTCACAGCCGTTAATCGCGTTTACAAGGCTGCCTCTGCTATTCGCTGCAATTCGTGCCGCACGTTTACATGCAGGCGTGGGCGGTGACTCATCTCGCCACTATGGCACATTCCTGTTACGAAGCCGCAGCCCACAATGACACTGTGATATTTCTTGAAAGGATAGAAACACTAGTCAAATCCAATCCCCGAGAGCAAGTAATCGCACAACGCCTGACGCTGATCCCCCTAGGGATCTCACATTGTACATGATAGTAAGTAAGCTTGGTATAATTGCCGCGAGCAGTCGCACACAGGGTCGGCAGGCAATGCTCTAGCGGTCCGATCAAAGCCAATCGCCGGGTGCGTCACATTTCCACAGTCTCCACTCCATACGCCTACCTGGATAATAGTAGTGGCAGTGTAAGCTCATAAGCTACATGCTGGAAGGTGAGATCCACGTTGCATTCAGCAATGTGCCAACCAACCTGACATTATTAACATATCACCAGAGTCGAATTCCAGCCAAGTGAGGAGTAAGTTATAACATACCACTAACCTGTTATTTATAAAATGTTATCGCTCCTTTATCAAATTGTTACTCAGGCCCAGTTTAAAACAAGTTAAATTTCATGACTTCGAAGTACTTCCTACACGATAATGACCTATAACGACCTAATCCAAGTTCATGTGAAACGCACGACGACCAAGAAGATTACATGTTGTGTTGCTTCAGTATACCATGGACAAGCCAGAGGTCAGCGATCTCCTTCACTTTATCAATGATCTCTTTGAGAGGGCCCGAGCTTACAGCATCCCAGTGTGCCTGTATCCGATCAGCGGTGACTTGGCGGATAACTACTGACAGAATTACCTGCACACTCGTCCATCCTAACACGCCATAATACACGTTGGATTTATCCATGACAGGAGCCCAGCTCGAGCCATAGAACTCAGGTGTCCCTTGAAGCCCACTCTGGAGTTGATTGACGAGGGGCGTAAGCTTGTCCATAGTGACATCCGCCTTGAGAGTGAAAGTGACGAACTCCGTCACGGGGGCGGACAAAATCCCCTTGGTGCTGGGAAACTGGACAAATTCGTGGCTAGGTTTTCCCGCAAAGACCTCACGAACAGCTGTCTGTGCAGCCTTGAAATTGGCTGACTGACGATACGTGTCATGCGCAGACTTTGAGGTCCACTCTGCCGATGGTCATCTCAACGCTATTGGACTTGTCGCGTTGCAAACTTGACCTACCCATGACCCAGAATGCGTTGCTTGGATCCTCAGTCTGGAAACCTACGTATGCCCTTTGATCGAGCGGATGAGCCAATGCACTTCGAGGAGGTTGGTTTGTGCTCACTCAACAAGCCCATCGATTTTATCGGAGTCCTTGCTTGCAAGGCTAGAAATTAATTCAGTAGGGTTGTTGACATAGGCAGCAGAGGTCTCGAAGTGCATGATCTGTGTGACGGGCGACATGGTGATACTTAGGCGATAGAGATATCAGGGTGAGAGCCTAGTTTGGTGAGAAGGTATATGTACTACATACAACGGACCGTCACGATCCGCTGGTCACAAGGCTCTTCAGCGAAGAGCCTAAAAATAGCATATCCGCCGGGTACAATTTCGGAACAAACTGAGTCCGCAAGCTACTCAAACCAAGTCAACGTCATCAGAGCTGTACAGGCACAGTGGGGTATAAAATGCGTACAGCTGTCCAGCGCCAACTCCAACTTAGACCATGATGAGCAAGGCGGCGCCTATTACGATCCCCCAGTTCACTTCAAAGGATTACTCTTCCTTCTTCCTCGCAGGTATGTGACACACTTATCATGATGGACAACTTGTATCGCCGCCCGATACGTGATTCTGAAACAATCCATATCAGGCGCGCTATGCTGCACGTAAGTCTGTGCGACGTTCTACATGATGGTACATTAACGCAGAACAAGGATCACTCATGGAGCGATGACGCGTGAGGGACATTATTTCTAACCTACCGCGGCCATACTTATCTCTCGTCTTGCAGCTCTTGACGTCGTAAAGACGCGAATTCAAATTGATCCTGCATACAAGAAGCTAAACATGTTGACCGGAACGCGTCATGTTATCGCGACAGAAGGACCTAAAGCTCTTCTAACAGGTTTTGGCCCAACTGCAGTCGGTTATCTTGTACAAGGAGGTGCAAAATTCGCCGGATATGAGTACTGGAAGAAGAAATCAGTAGAGTTTGTAGGAGGTCAGGAGGCGGCGGTGAAGTATCGAACAGCAATATACCTTGGTTCAGCTAGCATTGCGGAGTACGTCTCAAAATTTTAGTAGTCTTCTATTTTTCATACTTTACCATAGGTTCTTTGCAGATATCCTTCTGACTCCTCTAGAGGCCACCCGCATCCGTCTCGTCTCAAACCGAAGTTACGCGACTGGACTTGTCACGGGCTTCACTCGTTTAGCTCGTGAAGGTGGCATACGCGAGTTGTACGCAGGCTTTTTACCGATTATCTGCAAGTGAGCCCGTCCCAGTAAATAACTGAAGAGTTCCACAAATAACATTGCTCAGACAGATACCTTATGCTATAGGGCAATTTACGGTGAACGAATACTGCCACGAGATTGCTTTCCGTTCCATGTCAGAAGAGACCCGTCGTTCGCTTTCCAGTACCAACAAGTTCGCATTACAGCTTGGTAGTGGCATCATTGCAGGTTTCGCAGCAGCCATTTTAAGCCATGTGAGTACTTTCCATGAAGTCTCCACCAATTTCTCTAACTTTCTGGGACTATGACATGCAGCCAGCGGATACGCTATTGAGCCAGATAAACAAGGGACACGGACCAACAGGCTCCATGTCGTCACGACTGGCAGTACTCGCTCGTGAGGCCGGTTTCCGTGGCCTTTTCGCTGGACTCGGACCCAGGATGGTTATGACCGCGGGCCTCGTATCCGGGCAGTTCCTAATGTATGGTGCAATAAAAGAAGGCAAGCCTGATCGAAAACATTACATTCTAATTTTTGACCATTTCTCAAATAGCTTTGGGCGCGCCCCCTGGTCTGGAGATACATAAGGAGAGTAGTGCTGACATTTGATATTTGTTTGCACCAGTGCATAGGAAGAAGCAAGTGACGGTCACGTCCCACAGAATCGTCGCGGATGAACAGGCCCGTTGTAACAGCAATCCTTTACAGTGATATTGTATGCATGTATAGAATAGAATTATCCATGTAGAGCTCGATCTAGCGCTTCTGCAAGTCTTGATTTGATGTCTGTCTTAGGAGAAACTTGATCGTTCGTGAGGTCCATCGCCAGAAATTTGTAGGCGGCGATCCCAGCGACCTTGATATTGTCTTGCTCCTCTGCGGTCATTTTCTCTTCCAGGAGCTGCGCGAGCTCATGATCGTTCAACAATTTACTTAACGTACCAGTGAATATTTGCTCCAGGAAACGCATAAATGGAAGAGATACTACCTGACGTACTGCGCGCGCTGCACGGTACGAGACGGCAAACCAAACATTGTGGCACATTGAGCTGCATGTGAGTTGCAGGAGAGACCAGGGGAGACTCTAAGTCGCTGATCAGGCACGTCGATGATCGTATAAACCCAACTGTACCGATAAAGATAGGTGATCTTTTCCCCAGGGGGGACAACAGATGTAGATTCGACCTTTTCGTGATTGGTTGACCCTGAGTCTTCTGATATCGATGCGTCACCAGGATTGAGGATGTTGCCTTTGCTTGAAGTGAAGAGGACCTGCATGTGAGAGAACGTGATCGGAAACTTTTTGGGATCGAGCATGTCCTTCTGGAAGACTTCATGGAAATGGGTGGCGGCTAAAACTTTGGGACATTGAGATCCTCGATTCAGAAGATGCTTGATGACCCCGCAAAACAACCCGGCCCCGTCTGCATGATTGATACGAGTAAGAATCACTGATGGCACTTGCACCATGAAGAAAACGAGCCTGCAGGGATCGTCCCCTTTCCGAATTCGTCGAGGAGAATAAGAGAGTTTGCGGTACAGTTCCGGAGGGCCAGGGAAACCTGGTTGAGATCAATCATGAACGCAGATTGAACCTTGCCGCTGGTTCAGCGTGAGGAAGAACCAGGAGCACTACGATAATACTTTGGATACTGATTCGCGGGTCTGGACACGGGTAAAGACTGCAGCAGCGGGTTAGTTGGCATAAAGCGAAAAGTCCAGCATTACTTTTGTCGACGATTCCCAGGGTGGCAGATGCTGCTGGAACAAAACTTCACGGGATTACGCAGCGCGGAAACGGTCAGGACTTCCTTACCAGCCGATCTGGCGCCATGGATGAGTTACGAGTCTTCAATGCTCAGAGTGCTTACAAACCTGAGCCATGTATTGGATAAGAGCCACCTATACTCCTTTCAATAAAACTAGGCAGTGATTGTTCAGAAATTCACCTGTTTCAAGTAGACACTCTGCAAGAGCGGGGTTATAGCAGTTGCAAAGTTTTGACATGTAACTTGAACTCACCTTTCCGCACGCATTCGCACCAGTGCACAAAACAATGCTGCTCCACGTTGACAGATGGTCCACATCTGTCTGCCGTTCAGCACTTGCGCCAAATCCGACACCAGCTACAAGCTGAGCATTATTGGGAACAAAAATGTCGACTACCTGCTCTTGCAAGGGATGACTTGCGAGATAACAGATTAATCATGTAATGTGTAGTATTCCACATCGCTCACCGTCCTTGATCGATGTCAATTATACGATCCACCGTCATCTGTGGCCGGCAGTAATTGTTTGCCCGGGAAGCTTCCGCGAAGGCAAGGAGGCAGTCGAGTTCCGCACAAACGTCGCACGCGTGTCCCATCCCTTCACTGAATACAAGAATTCGTTCCAAGAGCTCTTGGACGATCTCTATTTCACGGTCTGTTGCCCATGAGTGTTCTTACTGGTTGAAAACTTATTAAAATTCGCACCGACTATCGACGGATGTAGATCACCGATGTGCGTGTCCATGTCTTGCGCTGAATCGCAAATTTTCTCGGAACAAGGGTGAAGTTAATCTTACCATGCATCTCTTGCGATTTGAAATACACATGCGCACTGAGAGGGGAATTAGGTGACACAATCAACAATAACGCTGATCACTTGCTCCGAGGAAAACTGAGCGATCCAATAAGCCCAGTACATAACAAGAACAAAGTTGCGCTGTTACCTGAAAGCTCCACCCATCTAAAACTTTGATGCCTTCCTCAGACGCCCATTCCTCTTGCATCGGAACGCAAATCAAAAAGCCTTGTCATGGATACCCTTGAATATGCAGGATAAAACGAGGTTCGAAGATGAACCACCTAGCTGTGGAAAATATACTACGTTAAGAGATTTTGTGTAATCCATAGGAATCTTCTGGCATATTTGCTCGGCGACCTTGCACTACGATACGTATGAGTGGAGGAAAGACTATGAAGCAAGGATCGCACCAAGACAGCGTCCAATCCAGCATAAACGTGTTTCCTCTGATCTAGTTCTTCGTCGATATACGGCCTGACGCATACGCGATTATTGGTGGCGGATTCTTCCCAGTCAATCTGGCCAACAAAGAGAGTGGATCAGGTATAGAAACGACAATACAAGCGCTTACCGTCTCGTTAACAGCGTTTCCGATTTCCTTGAAGCTCGCAATGTCTAATGATGCCACTAACTAAGAGCTCATTCATTGCAGCCTCCCTAGAAATTCGGCCCGCTAACAACATACCTTTCGTATGACTTCTACTTGATCACCTCGGTGAAGTTCCCCCAGGGTGTCGCGTAGCATTGCAGAGTGGTATGTGAACTGCGTATCGTTTGGCGTCGGATCGACTTTGAAATGAAAACTGAGTGAAAATACCATCACCAGTCCTTGCCAGTCACCGATCCCAGCTTTCCCAGACTGTAGGAGTCCAAGGATCCTTGGAATATTCTTGATACCCTTTAAATGAGTTTGCAAAGCGCTCGCAGGTGCTAAGTTCTCTTGGTGCAAAAAGCATTCGATGGCGTCGTGGCGGGCAATTATGACAGGAATGGACAGAGATGGACGCATAAGCCAGGTTCGGAGTAATGAACGGCCCAAGGATGTCCGAGTATTGTCAAGGATACCTGTGGCATGTTGATGAACCGATGACCCGAAAGCGTCAACAACATACCAAAAAGCGATAAACCTTCTTTGGTCTTATCAGAGTGGATGGATGCGTGACTCTCGTTTTCGAAAACCTGAAGGGAACTGTGTTTTACCAGTCAATGTACACTCAAAGCAACAACCGCTGGTATCATGCTTACAAAAGTGCATCAGCATTGATGTGCATGACCTTATCACTTAGACAGGAGTTAGTACGATGCTGATGCGTATGTAGTACCAACTTACATTGTCAAGACTTCGATACCGGAGATGTTGAGTCCCTCAACACCTGCATCATCATCCAGATCGCTCGCCGCACGTTCCCTCGCAAGGTGGTCGAGCAGAGCACCGAGGCACGAGATCTATGATATCACAGGTGAGATAAAACACTATAACCAAATAGCTAGACTAACACAAAGAGGAGATGATTCCAGCTCCGCGTAATTGGCCAACCTGATCGCAGCATTCCACCGTTTCATAGTTGGGTCGCCTACCGCATATTTGCGCTTCTGCATGAATTCGTATGCATTTCTTGGCTCAGGGCCTGAGCTGCCGTTAGATGACAAAGGCTGGCCTGTATCTTCGGTTTTCAGCTCGGAGAGAAACCGAAGGGATAGTAAGCGATCCCTCCCTCTGTGAGGAGAAAACTCTTTATGCGGTCTGACTTGAAACACTCCTCCAGAGGCTTCGGCTGAGTCATTTACCTGAGTACTTGCGCATATATGCAGCATCAGTGAGAGAACATACCATATTTCTGGAGTACCGAGATAAACGGATCGTCGGCTTTGGAACTAGTCAATACTACATCAGCATTGCATTGATCGAGAACTAAAACAGGTTTAGAGATGATAATTAACAAAACGGATTCGACTCAACGCATATTCGTAAGGTCAAAGTGAGCATCCTCTTGCGTATCCTCAAGAACATAGATTATACATCTGATAGAATCATAGTATGCGCCTGCGATGCGTCCCCTGGAGAGTGTAAGGTCATAGACATTGTTGATGCTTGTCAAATGACTTACGATTGGCAGGAAATTGTCAAGCATATCTAACTAAATGGTCAGCTCCACAAAATGCGAGCACCTTTAGGATATTTTACCTTTGAAGCACTCGTATCGTCCTCTAAGCTACAGCTCTCCGTATCTGCCGCTGCCACTAATTCTGGATGGCCCTCCCATCTTACTTTCTTTCGTGGAAGCTGGATGCTCTCCTCGGTGTCGGACCGTGTCTGACTTTGCTCGTGCTCGTGCATGCTCTTGTCAACTTTCTGGTCACGGTGGTTAAAGGGCCTGGTGCGTTTCAGCTTTGTCCTTTTCATGTCGTTACGTCGAAAAATTGGTTACTGCCTCTGTAGGGTCCTCGAGAAGTCGCTGTGTCCCCACTCCGGAGGTTGCGCGAACGCGAATGACTTATCCACGTGACCGCGATAACTTTTGTCTTTGCCACGAATGATATGTTGTTTGCATCCACCAGCCGCCAGCGCCTTGTACAAAAAGTTGCAATCACCTGTCTTTGCAAGAGGAATCCTGTTCTCTATCTTTCAATTGCGAGATTTCATGTGGGCACATTACAACCTAGGCTAAGCTAGGTGTTTAGGTTCGTGACTTGCTTTCTTTTCTTGCCCAGCTTTAATAAGTGCTGGCCTAACGGTTAACCGCACTAAGGAACTTGCGCCATTCCAGTTGCGAGATTATCCGCCACTGGAAAGTCAAGTGATAATGAGCTCGAGCGTTTTTTGTCATTAATAAGTAGGATGATAATAACGACGAGATGTGCGACAATGTAAACCAATGGTAAGCGCTCATACTTGCCAGTGGTACGTCAGCAAGCGCAGCGATAATAACCACGAGATGTACGCCGACGAGAAGGCAACACGATCATTTCTTTACTTTAAGCAACTCCTTCGTGTCATCTCCCGTGACTGTGTAAAATACACCAAGGAATTGGTCAGTAGCGATCACATCACAAAGTGGGGAAACGTACCATTCAATAATAGGCTCTGTGCATCCAACATCACCTTATTTCCTGAGGCAGCCAGGATGTTGGCGATATCCCTTGCGGCCTCCAACCGACGGAGCTCCAAAAATCCTTTGTTCGTGCGCATTGCTTCACCGATCAACTCAGCGCTCCGAGCCTCACCTTGGGCTCGCACAATAATCGACTGAAAGGTACATCAGAATTAGGAGCAAATGACAATTGTTACACGGTAATCCAACCTGTTTCTCTTGAATTGCCTGATCAACCAGGAAGGCGGCCCTCAGAGCCGTTTGTTGAGCGACCTGTGGCGACTGTAAATGTACGAACAGCGAATGCACCAGATTACTCGCCTGCTTCGCCTCAACAGCGTGCGTAAACTCGGGTGAAAATGCCACATGTGTAATGGACACATCATCCAGGACGACGTTGAAGCGTAATGCACGGTTTGTCAGATTCTCGCGAATTAACCGGGACACCTGACATAAAGTCCACCATCAATGCACAACAGGGTAACAGGTAGAAGCGCTCCGCACCATCTCACGTTGTGTAATAAGCTGACTTGCATTGAACTGCGCGACGACACTTTTGAGAACTTCGTTGACGATAGACGGTAGCACCCGCTCGTCATAGTCTTTTCCGAGGTCCCGATATATGTGAGGCAGAGCAGACACAGCCGGCCGAGACAGAACTCTGCAAGTGATGTTCACCATTTGCAAATCTGGAATTTAAGAATGAACTATGCGCAAACGAGTCAGCGAGCGGCAGGTATCACCTTTCGTGCCAGTTAAGCTCGCTACACTCCGAGGCTTCGCACGAATGTCGAAAACTATTGGTGTCTCAAACCAAGGGACCTGCGGAACGTAAACAAACGAAATGAATAAAGACAATGATACGGACCATGAGATGCGTCCCCTCACTGTACACCTCATCCTTAACACCGTGGAGACTGAAGTAGGAATGAGCTATTAAGTTGGAACGCGCGTGACGCAAAAGCCTACCGAGTGTATTTGATCGCTCTATGACCACCATCCACTGGGTATATTTGTTGTAAGAAGCCACCACAAAATTTATGGCATAAGACACACCATTAAACAAGCTCGCGTTCAGAAGAAGTCCACCACCCACCAGCGCGACCATTAGGCCTCCTCCTGCGAGGAAGCGACCTGGACCCCCTGGCATCCCACCACCACCTCCAGACTGACTGGCCCTCTGTAATTGCTGGGCGAACTTCCTGAATGCATCTTGACTATTCATCGTGTCGAGTACACAATAAGAGACAGTTTAAACTTTTGGTGCCGGAGTGCGTACGCATATATGTCACGTGTTCCTTTGTAAAAATACGTAATAGATCTATAAAAAAGATCTCTCTCGAAGATAATCACCGGCACCTGCTACTAGTACATAAGTACTTACTGGTCTACAAAGTGATCATCCGTCAGTCATCGATGTTCGGAGAAGGCAACGCAGTTAGCAGTGTCGTGCGTGTGCACTCTACCCGCATTTCAATTAACTACCATGCTGATTTCGGACACCCTTGAAGCTCGGATGGATTTCAATCGCATGCTGGTCAGCCAAGAATCCATGTCACAAAAATCTAGACTCATCCCTATTCGCAGGATCATCGTGTATTCCCCTCAAATAATCGAGAATTATCAAATACAGAGCGGGGAGGGTTTATCTCTCCTTTTCATTTACATATGGTTGCTCGGCGATGTATGTAACCTTGTCGGCGCAGTGATGGCTGGACTACTGCCTACTGTGATCATCCTTGGGGTTTATGTGAGTTTCATTTCCGACTGTAATTTGACTTCCCTAATGACCTTTACAATCGGACCGGATAGTACACTGTATGTGACACAATCTTGCTCTGCCAAGTATATTACTATCGGTGGAAGCGGCAAACGGGGCGGCAAGTTCTACCTGGGCATATACCAGGGGAGGAGGTCTCTGAGGGCACTTGCCTGCTTGCTGAAAGTCGCTCAGTGGATCCCTCCGAAAGATCAGGGCCCTCGGTCACGCGAATTTTCGTGCGGTACCTGGCCGCTGTCGCATTCGTATCAGCTGCTGGTGTGGCGGCGTATTTCATTAGCAATTGGCTTCCCGATGACGATACTTTTCCGCTCCTCCCCAATCAGAAGTTGGATTGGAAGGTGCAGGTGATAGGGTGGACCAGCGCCACTGCATATCGTATGTACTTGTCATGCCTTGTATGGACGTTTTTACTAACCACTTTCCTCGACAGTTGGCGCCAGACTACCGCAAATAGGTCAGTAGTCACACGTACCTGTCACTGGGCTCTCTTTTTCTGATTTTCGGCGCAGTTAAAAACTTCAAAACCAGATGCGAGGGTCTCGCTCCCGGGTTATTTGTCTTCTCTATCCTGGGAAACTTGACATACGCATTATCTATCATCGCTGCATCGCGGGATGCAGATTATCTGATTAGGAATGCAAGCTGGCTAGCTGGTATTTGCTCATAATTTGTTCGCATGCTGTTGACCAATTGCTTGAATCAATAGGTAGCGGATTGACCGTCTTTCTTGATATACTCGTACGTCGCATCGCTTTCTGCCATAAACCTGATCACTCTACATCTCCTATCTTTAGGTGCTCAGCCAGTTCTTCTACTATGGATTTGTTTCAGTGCAGCAAGGCTGGATTGATAGAGGTGCTGCGTAAGTGTTTAACATTAGATGTACTATCTATTCGGCCGCTACATAGAACATGATGGAATACCTCGAGCTGAGCCTGGCTTTGTACATATCCGTCTTTGTGGAACGGAAATGACGGCTAATGGCTTGATTTGATCATTGCACAAACTGCATTTCCTTTCCTACCCAAAATCCATGAAGAGGTCATTTGGACAGGATGTCTATGGCACAAACGACCCATATCCCCGGAATTTGCATAGTTCTCGTTAGTTGTGTGGGAAGGGTTTCGGATAGAATTGGCGCCTTTGCTCTTTGTTTGAGTCTCGCTTTGCCTCGTTGTTCTCCTCGTGTCCAAATTGCTATTTTGCCGCCGCACGTTGCAAGTTTCATCAAGCAATTCCGGACGAAATCCCCTCCTGGAGTAACTCAATGGAACATGCTGCTGGCCTCGTGCACCTCGACGGACAACCACAGGATCCCATTATTTCGCAGGTACAAAGTTCTTATCCGTCCGTGCAATCAACTTAAAACCATCCAATTGTCAGATTGGGTCTTCATCCTTCTGTCCGGTCAACGTCCGTACGTACCAACGATGGTCACAAACGCAGGCATGCCCGGTTTTATTCATTTCATCAATGCAATGACACTTACATGTACGTGAGCAGGTGGTGTTTGAAAACATCCGCGTACATCGCGGCTGGACAGGCCGCATTTTGCTAGAAGCCCTACGACAACATCGTTGTTTAATTCAGCGCTTTTACGCGCATTTGCTCAGCACACTTAAAGAGCCTAGTGATAACCACGTACCCATTAATCAACCACTCTATGATGCAGTGGTCATCTTTATCTCTCTCAGCTAACGACGATACCACGGTCATCGCTCATCGTCGTGGTTCCAAGCTACCTAATGATTCCTTCCATATTCGACCGTCTAGCGTAGCATCCTCGGCATCCTCATTACCGGGGTCTCCTCCTCCACCCTACGAAGCGATTCATTTCTTGTCCCAACTGGATCCGGCTTCGCAGTACATTCCAGGCTTTGTCACAATGCAGTCTGCTCACAGCAGATCCGCTCGTCGTCATGAAACGTCTGCTCTATCTGTGACACGATACAATACCGACCGATCCGGAGGAAGTTCGGCTCCTGGTGTCTCCATCCCTCATTTGAGGGAAGCACTGGACTCCCTGGATACGCAGATGGCATCCTTGTTGAACCAGCGCCAGGAGATAGAGTCTCGCCTAGAGCGAGTTGTTCGATCCCAATCTCCTATCTATCGAATTCCAGAGGAACTTCTGTCATCGATATTCGTCACGGGAGTGTGTAATATGGGGGAGGATGATTCTCTACTGGTAGCGACTTTAATGTTGGTTTCCCGGTATTGGAGAGATGTTGCGATCAACACACCGGAGTTGTGGGCGGATATCTGCGTAAGTCCGCACGACTCGCTCGAGAAAGCACATCGTAGGCTCGCACGCTCGAAGTCGGTGCCTCTCGACATCACAATCAATTTCACTCCTCGGGCCGAGAACGCGAGCGGGACCACGGAGAGTATAATCCACGCGATGGATCTCATTCGTCCTGCGCTTTGGCGAGCAAGGTCATTCCGCCTCAGTGTTCCCAACAAACCACAGGCACATGCTGCCCTTCTGCGCTGTAGAGAGGAAGCTCCCATTCTAGAGAGTCTATGTATCCGCATATTCCATTCTATGCAGGAAGATCATTACTCCAGCCCCTGCCTTCCCCTCTTCAAAGGGCACACCCCACTTCTTCGCTCGTGCTCTTTCACATCCTTTAATTTCAACTGGGACAGGAGTGTCGTGTCAGGCCTGCGTGTACTCCAATTAGGAGGCTACTGGAACGGATATGCTCCATCTGTCGACACCTTGCTAGACATTTTGCGAGGCTGCCCTTTCCTCGAGGAATTTGCATTACGCAACATGTCGGACGTAGATCCTGAAACTTGTGTTTCTCTCGAACATGAGTTTATGTCTACGAAGGTCGTGAAACTCCCGCGGCTCATCAAGGCTTCGTTCTATTACGCAGGTATTATGCGTACTCGGATGCTTCTTAGTCAAATATCGTTTCCCGCGCTTGAGTCGCTTGACTTCTGCTACCTCGACAATCTCACACCAGTTTTGGAACATCTCCGACAACAATCCCTTACTTCCCTCCCGCTCAAGTATCTTCGCATCGAATCCTGTTTTTTCAATGAACCGAAGTTCATTATGTTACTTCGGCGACTTACATCGTTGGCCACTCTGGAGTTAGTTGACGTAGAGGATGTCACATGCTTCCTGTTAAAGGTGAGCACATAGATGCGTCATCTTGCAAACGTTCTCTCTAACGATTTCTCGTCAGGATCTTTCCGCACCGCCTATGGCCCATCCTTGGGTGTGCCCCAAGCTAGAACGTCTCAACCTCGATGGGTGCACTGCGCTCGATTGGGATGCTCTACGAGGGCTTGTCGAATCTCGCCTCTCCGGTCGCCCATCTCAACTCTCTTCTGCGTCGGCTGCAGCAGCCTCACGTTCATCCTTCGTATCCACCGCATCCGCCTCTGCTCACATCCACGCACTGTCCCTTAGCCGTCCCGCTACGCCTACGATGCAGCCCCGTCGCCTGTCGTCCATTGATGTTACGCGTTGTCATCAGATCAGTAAAGAGATGGTGCAATGGCTCAAGATGTACGTTCGTGATGTTCGCTGTGAGCCAGCGAAAGGGGTATGGGGAGAGGCCATCCTATCATAGCTCTGCGCTTTTGACAAGTCAGCTCACAACTAAACATTTCTCATACATATAACATACCTAGATTGCAAAATACTGGATGGATGGGTGCATGGATTTCATTTACTTCTTGTATTGTACCAATGATCGAAAGTCTGCACGCAACAGCACATTGTATTTAGGAAACCCGTCTTTCACTTCTTCGAGTTATTGCTCGTCTGTTTTTGCTTCAGCTGCATGTAACTTGTAGATTTCTCGTTGCAATTCATGGCTAGCATACGGCTTAAGCTTAGGTATCTACTGGGGCTTGAGGTAATACGGGTTTCGGGGGGAAGGACTGGAAGGGAGGGATAAACTTGAAACAAAACTATTCATTAAGATATGCAAGCATGTGTTTCCTTTCGTTCTCTTCACGCCTTCGTACCTTCACAAATCCTCTTCGACCTCGACCAACCTCAGCATTCTTCCTTCGCAGTTCCTCAGCAGCTCTAACGTGGGATGCTAATGCCGCTTGGTTATGAGTAACCCGCTTCTTCGACTGCTTGTATGGGCCCTCCGTTTTCGCCTTCAAACCAATGCCGAGGCGATCAGACTTGAGTATCGTTGCGATGGGTGTCAATAGCGACTTCTGGGAGTGAGAATCAGTTGCTTTATGTGCACTCGACACTGAAGGGAGCGGAAGGGAAGGAGATCGGTGTAAAGACTCAAAGCCATCTTCTGACTCTGAGTCGGATTGCGTGAGGTCAATGATGTCTGGCAGTATTCCCCGTGAATTCTGGTCACCAGCAGGTATACTTGCCCCTCGCGAGGATGCGGGCGATACTGGTTCGGCATCAAGTTTCTGTGCTGGGCGCGGAGATCGAGCAACATGTGCACCAAGCCCTTCTCCCTCATTCCAGCCATGCTTCTGTAGTAGATTGAAGCCTTTGTTTGACGGCCCTATGGCCAACCAGACTGGAGGGACAAAACGTTCCTCCGAGGGCAGCGGTGGTGGATCTCGCGCAAGGAGGTCCGCCAGTGATGGCGCGGGAGAACTGGGTTTGGTGGGTGGTTCAGACTGAAGTGCTCTTTTAATGAACCAATTGTTCTTGGTAGTAGCCTCCGTCCTTGGCTTGGGAACCTCACTGGGTGTGCTTGATGGTCTGGATGGTGGCTGGTTCCCCGACCCCTTGGAGCAATTCCTTGTCAAAGCCCTATACCACTCAGATGTCCCACTATCCACAGCAGGGGGATCCGAAGGTAGGGTATTGTTGAAAGAAACAGCAGATCCCCACTCGTCGTATCGAATGCGCGCGGGAACAAAGGATGGAGGTGGGACACGGCGGGCAGCAGAGAAAGTTGGTGCCGTGTTCCATTCTTCTGCGTCGTCTATTGGAATTTGGCCTGTCTCCTCCTCTAGTCGCTCTCTATCTGCGTGATCATAGTCCGAACGGATGTGATGAGCGACGGTGGCCATGAGTCATGACGGAGAGACTTCCACTGGCCCGCAGAAGCATGCCAATACGGCCCCCGCCATGACTAAGCAGGCCATGTCTGGAAATTCTCCTTCTTCCAAAAACTTTATGAACCATGGGGAATCCCAGATTGAGGCTCACGACACACCACCGTTTTCGTACCATCAACGCCCTCGGAAGGGAGGTGTCATTTAGTCCAATCCCCGCTGTCGCATTCCTGGCGGAATTATTCCCTGTCAATGAATACACTCCCCAAACAGTCGTTTCGTAGTAAGTATTCCCGAAGATATCATCTCGTGTGTTTTGAATTTTCGTTTGCGAGCCCCTTTTGTCCAAAGTTCTCCATCGTCGATACATCCAACCACCGGCCCGGGGATAGCGTGAACGAATCATTTCCGTTCAAGTCATCAAACCAGACGTGTGCGTCTGTCTGTCTACCCAATGAAGGCAACACCATAGCATGTGATATTTCGAAGGTCGATATCATTAATATTGTCGAGTTTAAGTGGAACCCTCCCTATTGCGACCTATCCGCTTTCGAAGGTAACAACGAGTTGGGGTTCTGCAACAAATCGAAAGACATCAGATCTTGGCATATGCTCCGCTCAACCATTTACTTATGTGATCAGTTTCGTACCCATGCCCATGAAGTCCTCATAGTCAAAGAACTATGCTCGCATCATACGTTAGGATCGTGGAGATACCATTGTCACCAAGCCAATTTACTATAATGCTTCGCCCCACCTCGCAGACTTTTTCTTCGCTACGCCGCAGCTTCTTCCCTTCGCTATGACGCTGCAGCTTCCCCCGCCATGCGTAGTATGAATGAAACTGCGCACCCGCCGCCCAAGAGGACATTGCGCAGGTGGCCCAAAATGCACTATCGTTGCCACCAAACGCCTCCATGTTTCACGTTGCTGTCCACGCAGCGAGTGAGAGTCCCAGTTTGACATTGATTGTATGACGTCTCAGGGTACATGGTAACTTATGTCTGCCAAGCTCGTTTTAGATACGAACATCACGCACGACTTCCAGGTGACGTATACGCGATCTTGTAGGTCCCCGCCCAGCCTATCAATCATCAGTGATGGTATTCGATCACATATTTAGCATGGCGCCCTAGACCCTGATCCGTTGGATGGCTCAGGGGGTGATGGAAAGATTAATGCTCATGCAAAGTCACCACATCTTTGCTAATGAGTTCACTTTTCGTGGGTCGTGAATCTCTTGATCGCCTTGTGCGAGTGTGAGTAACAGTGTTTGCATCGAGGTACAACATGCTAACGGCAAAGGAGAAGGAATTGTATGAGAAGTTCAAGGATGATCCAAGGCCTTTTGTACAGGAGATACTAGGGGTAACTAAGCCGCCATGAAGGCTGCCAACCTTGACGTGCTGAATTCTCACGAGGGTGTTATTCGGATCTTCGACAGGCACCTTGCCGATAGTGGGTGGCTTGCCGCTTGAGCAGGACCGGATCCCCGTAAAGTAATCGGATTCAGAGGGCTGGGAAAGACACCGGCCGCAGTGCATGTGAAAGTCTGATTGACGATTGATGGCTTCTTACTGGTAGCAGGAAGTTGTGCCGATGCCTTAAACCGGGGAGTGGTTGAACATTAGAGCCAAACTAATATGCCAAATATGATGATGATTACAGAAACAGTATGTACGAGGAGGCGACAAATCCATGATTCCAGTGCCATGTGAAGGGTATAAAAGATTGGGAATGTCTTTATACTGGCATATTGGACCCATTGTACGAGAATCCTATGGCAGACAATGTAGGTTAAACATCATTATATACAAAAAGGCATCATAATTGACATACCAGCGAACTGAGCTTGGACAGTGGACGAGAGGTGAGAGCCATCGACATAACTATCAATTGCTGCCTCGGTCGTGAAGACAGTGTCAAAGTTGGAAACATCCTAAGCACCAACACGCTAAATAAGAGCGGACTGTCGAGGAGAATGTGCACTCACCACAGGACTCGACACGCTCGGCTTGAATGGCGGTTGGATCTTTTTCTGCAGAAGCTTTTTGAAGTCAATGTGGTTTACGAAAAACGGGTGCTTCTTGATCTCCTCAGCGCCGTTCACTCCAAGTCGTTTCGAGGGATCCCTGTTGAGAAGACTAGTCAGAATGCTTCGAGCTTCTCCGGCAATGTCAGAGCCGAAGGTGAGTGGATCAGTGAGGATCTTCTGGTACATCTTGTCCGTAACCTCTGAGGGATATGGTTAACGGCAAAAGACACGAATGCAGGGATAGGGCAAACCATCGTAGAAGGGTGGGAGGCCGGAAAGCATCTCGTACAAAAGTACGCCAAGGGTCCACCAATCAATTGCCTTGTCTAAAGTAGATGATTAAGAAACTATGCGACAGATGATGAAGTGATGCTGACTATATCCTTGACCATTCAGGATCTCCGGAGCAAGATATTCCGGTGTGCCACAGAACGTATTCGTCGTGTCTGAGTCCTTCATGTTGAGCTTACATAACCCGAAGTCGCACAACGCGATGTGCCCGGTATAATCCAGAAGAATGTTTTCTGGCTTTAAATCACTGGAGTTTCATGAGCGCAGCGCAAAAACGGGTATGAGGTTCGCCTACCGGTAGACGACATCGAGTTCATGCAAGTGTTCCAGAGCCAATAGTAGCTCGGCACTGTAAAATCGCGATCGCTCCTCGTTGAACCGTTGTTCACGTTGCAAGTGGTGGAAAAGTTCTCCTCCATTCACAAAGCTAAGGGGTACCTTCGTGAATAACCTCATGAGGAATACTGAAGTAACCTTACGCAAGTACCAAGTACAACTTCTGCTCAGATTGGAAGCTGAACTTCAGGGGCACGATGAAAGGGTTGTTGACACGCGCAAGCACGAGCCGCTCCGCTAACGTGTGCGTGATTTCTTTTCGATCGACAATATGAGCTTTGCGGATGGTCTTGAGGGCATATATCCGCATAGTGTCGCGCTTTCTGACTTGCATTACCTGAAAGAAATGTCAAAACACGATGATGACACATCGTATACCCCGGCGCACCTTGCCGAAACTGCCTTTGCCAATGACAGTGATGAGCTCAAAGTCATCGATCGTCAGAGATTGTCCCTGTTATCTCCGTTAGTCGATCAGAGTTCCAAATTCGATGAGTCACCGACAGAGCTGGGCTGGTATGCCACACCAATCTGAATCTTTCCATTACCGCCTGTCACATCGTGCCACTGATCTTGCCCCACAGACCCAATGTTGTCAAAGTCTGGGGTGAACTTGATTCCGCCCATGAAAACATCGTTGCCCATATCATCTGCTAAACCATCACTACCAACTTTAGGCTGTTCGGTTCGCAAGTAGCACTGTATTGAAATCTCCGAGTTGCGAGACACGTCGCTGGCGTCAAAATTTTAAGACGAGTAAAACGTGATATAAAGCGGGCACTCACAATTGCGCCTGGTACATATACAGTGGTTTCTCTAGATCACCACCCAGTGGTGTAATTAAGACTTGGTTGACTTCGAACTCCATCACAAGGTAAGGTAGCCACCAGCATTGGGTACGCTGGACGCTATCCTTGGCACCATGCCGCTTTGCGAGTCGTCTCTGGGTGACACTCGAGGGAGACACAGAGGCGGCGACCTTTGCCTGTTGCGTAGACAGCGCGGCTTGCACAGCGGAAGGAACTGCGGTGCCTGCAGGAAGCGCCAGGCCTTCAGCCCATAGAACACGTATGGAGAGAAGACCAGTGCGTGAAGTGGGTTTTCCGCCGGGATTGCTGGGCGTCGGAGTAGTCGACCGCGGGGGTTCATCGAAGGATCCAGCAGACAGGGTAGCTGTCGAACCTTTCTTGGTTAGTTTCCCAAATCCTTTCAACATGGCGTTCTGGTCAATCGCTTGAAAAGGTGTAGTGCGAAAATAAAGGGGAGAACGTGGGCGACGGTGATTGGAAGTGTGTTGAGTGGTCGATCGACGGTCGATTCAATGGTCAACGTTACGAGTTTTCCAGTCAAATTGGCACTGCTATAATGGCACGTGGTACATGATTCTAACGTTACATCCGTATATCCGCATTGCGAGTCCTAGTCAATTGCCACGCAAGACTACAGCTGTAACAAGGAAAAACTATCGACAACAAGGAGTTTACCTTCACTTCTCCTGATATTCATTTATGCACGAGAAGAAACTCGGAAAATACTACAGCCTCTCTCAGATCCCTGCCGCATGGGCGGCCTCTTCAATGGCTATGTAATTCCCCCTCCGCTTCCATCGTTCATACCTGAGATATTGGCCCTCTTATTCACGTCGTCCCTGTATCACTCATGCCTTCGATAATTAAGATGATCCCTCTTTTGACCGACTTGAGGCATTGTGTCTCGTCTCAATGTCTCACAACGAAGAAAGAATGTTCTTATTAATTGAACAAGTTCCGTGTTCAATGGGTTTTGTAAGGATGAATTGGGTAAGTCGTTTAGGTGATGCTCACCTGCCAGTGGTGGCTCCATTAAACTGGGGAACTCATGGCCTATCGAAGGAAGTGTTTATATGTGTCATATGAGAAGCCTCGATGATCGTCTTACCTGTTCCTAAACACTTCCTCCGACGGAAGGCTGCTTGCGATTCCGCAGTTACAAGGAGGCATGCGGTATTCAATCGCAATTCGCGGCTTGGCGCGAGCACAGCAGCGAGTCCTCATTTCATTCCCTTTGGGGCGTGTTGACCAGTCTTGGAGCCTAGTCATTTCCGGCAGTAAAAGTCTGTTGCCTTCGAGACGCCTTTCATTCGAAAGCCTGGCCGCCAACACAGTCCAAAGGAGGATATCCCGGTCCATTTGAATTGAATTTCGGTCAATTACGTGTAATGTCCTCGTATCGATATTCGCCTGAGTCATTATCTGTGCGCATGTAAGTTACCGATTCGAGCTAATACTTAAGTATCCACCTTCCTTATTTCTGAGCAAAGTTGAACGAAACCATTTCAAGAGCGCCACAAGCCTATCAAGATGCGCTCGTGTTGCGCCGTTAGCAAAATTTGACAGGAACCGAACCGAATGATTCCATTGGAATACTGACGGGTCCGCCAGCGGACGGATGAATTAGGGCTTCGAACATGGGCCGGGTGCACGTAAGTTCTCCAGTCATGATGTGGTTTGTGACCCGACGGGATCTCGTTCTTCTTCGACGAGCGTGAATTGACTGAGAAGCAATACCGTTCCTGTTCTAGCATCGTCCAGAGAGTTGAAGTCGGGACAGAGTAAAGGATTATCGCCTGAATAAATACTCGTGAATCCATTTAAAGAAATACATTTTGCAATATGGCTTTCATGTCATACATACCTTTACTGCGGACCAACTTGGGTGCCTGTCGCATAATAACAGCTGCAAGGGGCTATGTTGCAATTTGCGAAAACTTCGTCGTCGTGTTGGAATGTGCAGCATTCATAGTCATCCAAGCGTTCCCGTGCCGCGACATCGCTAACACATGAGAACGTTGTCCAGGGGCTGTAAACAAGCTGTAGAATACATTTCCATGGATACTCGACGGGTATCTGCCATGTTAGATGAGTCATTTGAGGAAAGGCAATACGAAGTTCAAACTTCAAACCGTTGGGATGTATTTAGCTACATAGTTTGAGCGACATCCTAGTCACTGTGATCTTTCGAGCACGCTGAGAGCTGGCATATATATATAGCTAATGGCAACCTTGAGGAACTTCCGGGAAGATTATCCGAGAGACAAATCGATAGTGGCACTCCGTGGCTTTTGGAAATTCCACCAATGAAAAGTCCCATAAATGAGGCCGACGGGATGTGGTAATACGCTTATCATTAAACGATAGAAACAGACGCCCCAGAAGTGAAGTAGTGCAGTACCAGCGGCCAGGCAGTGACGCAAGCACGCGGAGTCACTCCTAGTCAAAACCCTACCCGTCGGCATCAAACCAGATACCGGAGCACCATAGACTGACTAACATGTGATGACTAAACCTCAATAAACGTGAACTTGGTCACGGCATGCAAGTACCCTATAAGTTCTCTACTACTGTGTCTCAGGCTGTCACCTATCTTCTGCGCCGCGGTCCCTGCGGTCGCCTACGATCCCACTTAAGATCGTCAAAGACATCGAGCTCATTTCCCGTTGTCTCTACCCATGTCGGACGGTCACTTATCCACCTCCAACGAGAAGCGTCCTCCTTCTCAGGACTCTCAGACGTCACAAATCAAGTCGAAAACCTCAAACCGCCGTTTTTTCTCCAATAACAAACATTCCTCTGTAGTGGCTGAGAAGAATGGAGATGTTGAAGTCACTGTGGACAAGCCAGCAGCAGTCGCCCCCGTCTCCTTCCTTTCTTTATTCCGGTCTGTCCTTTTCACTATCACCTGCATTCCTCAGCCTGAACCCTAGCAGTTATTCAACTTCGTTCGAGATTTCAATTGACATTATTGGTGCAATCAGTGCCGTCGCTGCTGGCGCAGCTCAGGTGAGTCTCGTTATCGATCGTGAAGTCATCTCCGCTCATGTATGGATCATCAGCCTCTCATGAGTCTGCTATTCGGTAATTTAACTGAAGATTTCGTCTCCTTTAGTTTGGCAGAGACCACTTATTATTCGGCCTTGTCAAGCGGAAATGCCACTGCCATTGCCCAAGCTAAACAGATTCTGGATACCGCTGCGGTAGGCTTCCGTCAGAATGCTGCACTGGATGCTTCCTATCTGACCTACATCGGTGAGCTCCTTTTCGTTCCACTAAACCTCTATTAATTATATACAAAGGTGTCGGCATGTTTGTGTGCACATATGCGTACATGACTATTTGGGTTTACACCGGCGAGGTTAATGCGAAAAGAATACGAGAGTGCTATCTTCAGGCCGTCCTCCGTCAGGATATCGCTTACTTCGATAATGTCGGCGCTGGAGAAGTTGCCACCCGTATTCAAACTGATACTCGTCAGTTAAGCTCCATAAGTCTTTGTTCTGCCTTTATTGATATACGGCATATAGATTTGGTGCAACAGGGGATGTCCGAGAAAGTCGCTCTCGTCATAAGTTTCATTTGCTCATTCCTTACTGGTTTCGTTCTCGCATATATCCGATCCTGGCGTCTTGCTTTAGCGATGTCATCGATCCTTCCCTGCATTGGCATAACAGGAGCTATCATGAACAAATTCGTCTCGAAGTATATGCAGTAAGTATTTCTTCCTTCCCAGGTAACGAATGTCCTCTCAACGTGGATTAATACAGAATCTCTCTCAAGCATGTCGCCGATGGAGGAACCCTTGCTGAAGAGGTCATCTCCACTGTCAGAACTGCTCAGGCTTTCGGAGCTCAGAAATTCCTATCCCATCTGTATGACAGGCACATCGAAGGTTCCCTCATGATTGACTCCAAGGCCGCCGTTTGGCATGGTGGAGGTATGGCAACCTTCTTCTTTGTCATCTACAGCGCGTACGCTCTCGCATTCGACTTTGGCACTACCCTCATTAATGAGGGGCATGGTAGGTCCCCCATTCTTCGAGCAATGGAAGAATTGTTAACATGTAAATATAGCTAATGCCGGGCAAGTGGTGAACGTCTTTTTGGCTATTTTAATTGGTTCGTTTTCGTTGGCTATGCTTGCACCCGAGATGCAAGGTGAGTTTTGTTCTCTCCCAAGTTTATTCCGCTTTCTCATCTTAATTTTAGCAATCACCCACGGACGTGGCGCCGCTGCTAAACTTTTCGCTACGATCGAGCGTGTTCCGGAAATTGACTCCGCTAACCCGGAAGGTCTGAAACCTGAAAAGGTCATTGGCGAGATAACCCTCGAGGACGTTAAATTCAGTTACCCCTCCCGCCCCGATGTTCCGATTCTCAGGGGCCTCAGCATTAATTTCCCTGCTGGAAAGACCGCTGCACTGGTCGGAGCGTCTGGTTCAGGAAAGTCAACTATTGTCTCCCTTATCGAGCGTTTCTATGATCCCATGAATGGCACCGTCAAGCTCGACGGTGTTGATTTGCGGAAGTTGAACATCAAATGGCTGAGATCTCAGATCGGTCTCGTTTCCCAAGAACCCACACTTTTTGCAACCACAATCAAAGGGAATGTTGCACACGGCCTCATTGGTACCCCGTATGAGAAAGCTTCTGAGGAGGAGAAGTTCAAATTGATCAAAGAGGCGTGTATCAAATCGAATGCCGACGGCTTCATTAGCAAACTACCGCAAGGATATGATACGATGGTCGGCGAACGTGGCTTCTTGTTGTCAGGTGGGCAGAAGCAGCGTGTAGCTATCGCTCGTGCCATCGTCTCCGACCCCCGTATTCTCCTTCTTGACGAGGCCACCAGTGCGCTTGATACGCAATCCGAGGGCATCGTCCAGGATGCATTGGACAAGGCATCTGCCGGGCGTACCACAATCACCATCGCTCATCGGCTCTCTACCATCAAAGATGCTGACAGGATTTTTGTCATGGGAGAGGGTTTCGTTCTTGAGCAAGGTACCCACAAGGAACTATTGGTGAATGAGAATGGCGCATACTCGCGCCTCGTTCAGGCACAAAGGCTGCGAGAGCACCGTGAAGGCCAAGATGGCGAGGAATCAACAGCAGCTGACAGTGAAGAGGATTTCGAGAAGAATATTCGGGAGGAGATTCCTCTTGGCCGCAAGAACACTAGCCAATCGGTTACCAGCGACATCGTAAACAAGCGTAATGAGGAGAAAGCAAAGGTCGAAGTCAACGAAGATGACTACAGTCTGTTCTACTTATTCAGACGTGTGGGAGGTCTTAACTCGGAAGGACTGTCCCGTTATGTGATCGGTACTTTCTTTGCAATGTGTACGTTGTTTCATCAGTGTCTCGCTATCATCTGACACGCTGGGTGATCAGGTGCTGGCGCTGTTTATCCTGTTTTCGGTATCGTGTATGGTAAGCGGTCTTCATTCATTGCGTATGAGTTGTATGTTGACATCCCTCACAGGTCAAGCGATTGCTGGATTCTCTGCGCCTACCAACGCTCAGAGACGTTCCGAAGGCGACCGCAACGCCCTATGGTTTGTGCTTATGCGCGTATACGGAGCACCCACTAAAACTTTGAACAGGTTCTTCATCATCGCTATTGTATCTGCAATATGTATCGGTTTGCAAAACTTCTACTATGCATCATGTGCGGCGACTTTGACGGCTAAAATACGGTCACTCTGCTTCAAGGCCATCCTTCGCCAAGACAGTAAGTAATTCACTCTGGACTCTTCTATCAATCTCATTCCTTTCCAGTTGAGTACTTTGACAAGGAGGAGAACAGTGTAAGTTCTTGTGCTGGAAAATGTCTACCCCATTTATTGACAGTCTTGTGTAGACTGGTGCGCTGACGTCAAATCTGAGCGAAAACCCGCAGAAGATAAATGGTCTGGCTGGTGTCACTCTCGGAGCGTAAGTTCGTCCGTCATTCTGGTTCGATGTGATTCTTACGTTCAAGCAGAATTGTACAGTCAATCACCACTCTGATTGCCGGGTCGGTGATTGGATTATGCTATGCATGGAAGCCCGCACTAGTCGGAATGGGTGCGTTGTCACTCGAAGGAGGCCTTTTTTATACTTATGTTCTCATACAGCATGTATTCCTGTCCTTGTGTCTGCGGGCTATATTCGCTTGGTACGTATTATTATATTTCCTGTGTACACGCCAAGGTTGACGCCTTATCCGCAGCGAGTGGTGGTCCTGAAGGATCAGAAGAACAAGGCGGCACATGAATCCTCTGCACAGCTTGCTTGCGAGGCTACCGCGGCCATCCGTACAGTCGCATCGCTGACGCGCGAGGAAGATTGTCTGGAGCTCTACAGCAAAAGCTTAGAAGGGCCACTGCAGAAATCGAATCGCACGGCATTGTGGAGTAATTTGCTGTATTCCCTCTCTCAATCCATGGCCTTCTTCGTCATTTCTTTAATTTTCTGGTACGGGTCGACGCTTGTCTCGCAGCTCGAACTCTCCGTCCAGGATTTCTTCATTGCACTCATGGTAAGTCGAAAAGACACCTCGTTCAATCTGTTGATTGACTTGCGACACGCAGAGCACAACCTTTGGAGCAATGCAAGCAGGGAATGTCTTCTCCTTTGTGCCTGATATGTCATCCGCTAAGGGTGCTGGTGCCGCAATCATCAAACTCCTTGACGCAGTCCCAGAGATTGACGCGGAGTCGACTGAGGGCAAGCGTCTATCTGGCCAAACCGTCAAAGGACACATTCGCTTCGAGAATATCCATTTCCGTTACCCCACTCGTCCTGGCGTTCGTGTCCTCCGTGGTTTGTCGCTCACAGTGGAGCCCGGTACTTATGTTGCTTTGGTTGGCGCCAGTGGATGTGGTAAGAGCACGGTGTAAGTTCTAACTTCCTCTCCACCCTTCAGTCCTCTCATGTAATGCTGCAGTATCCAATTGATCGAGCGATTCTACGATCCATTGGACGGTCAGGTTCTGCTCGATGGCGAACCCATCAATGAGTTCAACATTGAGGACTACAGGAAGCAGATGGCCCTTGTGTCTCAGGAACCCGTAAGTAGATAGGATATGGTCTTCTCAGTTGTGCCTAATCGCCCAATTCGCCATTCAGACACTCTACGCTGGCACCATTCGTTTCAACATTGTGATAGGTGCCGTTAAGCCAGAATCTGAGGTTACCCAAGAGGAAATCGAGGCTGCGTGCCGAAATGCCAATATTCTGGATTTCATTCAGTCACTTCCAAAGTATGTCTTCCCGTTTCCGTTTGAACCACACTGTACTAAAGCGGCAATCAGTGGCTTTGATACTGAGGTTGGTGGGAAAGGGTCGCAGCTCTCTGGTGGCCAGAAGCGTACGTCACCTGAGTTTTCGTTTCGTCTTCGAGGTACTCACTCCCATCTAGAGCGTATCGCAATAGCCCGCGCCCTGCTTCGTAACCCGAAGGTTCTTCTATTGGACGAGGCTACCTCAGCGTTGGACTCGAATTCTGAGAAGGTTGTGCAAGAGGCTCTTGATCAAGCCGCGAGGGGTCGCACGACGATCGCAATAGCGCACCGTTTGTCGACGATTCAAAATGCTAACTGCATGTGAGGAGCTATTGTTGGCGTTCCCGGGATGATTATACTGATGCTTTTTTCTCTCAGATACTTCCTCAAAGAAGGACGTGTCAGCGAAGCGGGTACCCACGACGAGCTCCTTTCGCTGAAGGGCGACTACTACGAATACGTCCAACTACAAGCATTAAGCAAGAAGTAGATGCCTCGTGATACGTTAATGGCGGGTAATAGAATAGTAATGTAGGAGCGACATACCATCAACGACCTTTTATGATCCCATATACACAACTCATTGGGACAATTTAGTTTACATACAATACTCTCGCACTATCGTAGCTATAATATCATTTGGAAGGACCATATTACATCGCTCATCGTTATCAATAACCTCGTGATCACGAGCAGTGTCACACCTTTGGAAACTTTCCGTTTCAGCAAGTATCGTTAAGAGAACTCATCTTATCAGGGGAGACTACTTGCCAGGTTCTACCCCTAACTATGACCCAACCCTAGCCCTTGTCTATCGATTCGGAACCAAACTGTGGATGATGATTGAATCTCCGGGAATGGCTATTGAATTGAGTGTGAATTGCCGACTTCTATCCCCCCTAATAATTGACATAAGTAGTACTTACATACTTATTAAATTTAGTCCTCAAGGTTCAATGATAGCCTGTCTCCCACAGGAAGTTCGAGATATAGGAGTCATTCATGTGCACTCGACTATTTGAAAGGTAAGTTCACCTAGGTTCTCTATCCAAGCACATGCCCGCCCCACAACTTCCATGTTTCACCGCCGCGCCTCATTCCGGAACATCAGCAGGACGGCTTGACCAGCGGTTCCCGTCGTGACTGTACTGTACCCATAGGTATGTAAGAAATAGGTCCACGGTTGAGCACTATTTATTAACTACTTCTGCATGATTTTTAGGTGCAATGTGCAATTGATCGGTCTCTGGTAACGCGAAGGCGAAGTTTACTGCCATGCCATATGCCAACAGGCAAGATGCAATTCATGGGTTGATAGTTGATGCCCTTGACCTGCATAGAGACTCAGTGACGGCGTATTTTCTTGAACTACACCAAATTGGACTGTAAGTTGTTCTCATTGCATCAGATACTATCATGCACTCATACTCTTACGGGAAGGCCGCCACCGAACTGTCAATCTTTCCTTAGAAAATGACCCCAGGCGCAGGCAGAGAGGGAGGGGCGAGCAGAACGCAAACGCGTCCGGAACGAAAGAGGGACGGTGTAGAATCGAGCACAGAATGTCGACGAACTTCGGAACTGTCAAAGGATTTCCGACGGGCAATAACAAACCCATATTGCCCGTCGGAAATCCTTTTAAAGCTTCGCTCGACCGACCTAGTACGTCCTGACTACCTCTCGCGCTATCAACCGGATCATTTTGCCCTGCATATGTTGTGATAGCGATAAGTTATTTTTGCTCGTGATAGAGAACATCGTCTCGATCAATAGCAAAACTGTCTTTCCTTTTCTTAGTCTTCTACTTCTACAGGCTATCAAGGACTGGCCGCGAAGTACTGATATCATTGTGTCAACTATGCCCTAGCTACTGTCAACATGTATATATAGAACATCTGCCACACGGCCGGAAAAGCACATCCATCGAGAAGATCCAAGTCAATTAGATGATCATGAAGATCCTCTCCATTTCTAAATCTGTCCTTGCCGACGGGGACGCTGTAAGCCGGTCAGACCGCCTTTCACATAACCGCTACACCAAAAGGTAGTAATACTAAATGGTTAGCATTCAGTATCGCAGGCAGTATTTATGTTGATTACGGGAACTCAAGTAAGCTATCGTGCTTATAGACGCTCCCTACTCACACTAGCTAGGTTGCGCTTAATGTCTGTAAATTGGGTCGTTTTCCAAGTCCGTGTATGATCACGCAATTATTGACTGACTTTAATCAGCCTCACTCCTTGTTTCGCGACCCGGGAAACTGTGTTCCTCAGCACCAGTACTGGTATCCGCGAAGGTCGAATTTCCGAGTTCTCTCAGCAGTTCACAACATCACTGGTATTCTGATGCCCATTCAAATATTGCTGGCATTCGAGCACCCTCCAGAGTCAGGTTGGGGATTTGCGAAGGCTGGCATGGAGTTGAGACGGGGAATTAGCGGGAAAGGGGCTGGTTATGTAGAGTCCAGCTGCAGAATCGTGATGCATGCCTGCGCACATATTCCTCCTCTGACCGCCAACCAAATTAAGTACCGGCTGTACCGTATGACCGCCATAGTGTGAAAAACGAGCTGAAGGATTTCCGTCTGTATCAAATGATATTGAGTAAGGAGTTCAGGAATAAGCAACGTTAACATCAGCAGTCATCAACTAGCGAGAAAAACAATATTACAAGGGAGTCCGGGAACACTCACCCCCTTATGACGGAGATGATAGTGAGAAATCAATGCAAATATCGAGTCTACACACGATACGACTACGTCGACCTATGCGAAGTACATCAAGTTATTCTTCTTCTTGCTTTGTACTGTATGACGACACCGTTAGCACGCTGTCCGAAATACGAAGTAAGCTACTCACCCTCAGCGATCCCACTTAGGAAATGTTCATGCCCAAGCTTGGTAGCACCCTCACGCAGCGCAATCATACCTGCCTCCACACAAGTTGCCTTCAACTGGGCACCATTGAACTCGTCCGTGCTACGCGCCAACTCTTCAAAGTTCACGTCCGGGCTAACAGTCATCTTCCGTGAGTGGATTTCGAGAATACGGGCACGAGCGGTCTCGTTCGGTAGTGGGAACTCTATTTTCCGATCCAAACGACCTGAGCGGAGAAGGGCGGGGTCAAGGATGTCAATCCGGTTCGTTGCTGCAATGACCTGGGGGAAAAAGGCTGAGTAAATACAGCTAGAGTCGAGGCGAGGGTGACTGTATCACCTTGATTCGCTGGTCACTCGAGAAACCGTCAAGCTGGTTCAACAATTCCAACATCGTTCGCTGCACTTCACGGTCACCGCTCTTTTCCGAGTCGAAACGCTTTGTGCCAATAGCGTCCAATTCATCAATGAAGATGATTGCAGGTGCTTTCTCCTTCGCGAGTTCGAACGCATCACGAACAAGCTTGGCACCATCACCGATGAACATCTGAACAAGTGAAGGACCGGCAAGCTTGAGATAACAAGCCTTCGTTTGTGCAGCACATGCACGGGCAAGAAGGGTTTTGCCAGTACCTATGAGAGATATAAAAAGAGGCGCGCGTGAAAAGGAAATGCACAAACCTGGCGGTCCGTACATCAGACAGCCTTTCGGTGGTTTAATGCCTAATGTCTTGAACTTGTCCGCCTGCTCCATTGGTAGAACAATGGCTTCGACCAGCTCCTCAATTTGCTTCTCCAAACCACCAATATCAGTGTAGGTTTCTGTCGGACGTTCGTCAACCTCCATTGCTTTGACACGTGAATCATATTCCGTAGGAAGCTTGTCCAGGATGAGATAAGAGTCTTTGTTAACGCCAACGAGGTCGGAAGGTCTCAATTGGTCGGCAGGTACGAGTCCAATGAGAGGGAGGAAAACGGTTTGTCGAGTGGACGTCTTTACGACAGCACATTTGCCCTTGCGCATTGAGTCCAGGTCACGGTTTGCTCCATCGTCCTCTGCCTCGGGATCAACGTCCAAAATCTATGGTAGGATGAATAACCACATTTGACCGTCTAACCTGGTGGCGCGTACCTCCACGACATTTCCAACAAGATACGGCAAGACTTTATTTTGCTTTATTTTCTCTCCGTTGTCGCGTATCTTCTCCTTCATTACGCTTTGCTCGTGTTGTAATCGTAGCGTGTCTGACTTCATGACCTGTTGCACAGTAGAAGTTAAGAATTGATTTCGTAAAATACAAAACACGCACCTTGATATCATTATCAATCAGCCGTATTCTTGTCAGAATCTCTTCTGTTGTCAAAGCCTTTATCTCCTCTGGAATGTCGTCCCAAGTTTCTTCTGGCGGTTGGTCTGGCGTTGTGTCCATTGCAGCGCCATCTTGACCTGCTGGAGGAGTGGTTGCCGGCTGCAGGGACACGTCCGGCTTCTGTGTGTTGTTGCCTGCGGGGGGGTCTGACGGAGGCTCAGGAGCTGAGGACATTGTGATGAGTGGATGGAATCGAAGGTGTTGCAGTCTAAGACGCGTAACTCCTCCCAAAAGGGAAAGTGGGACACACACGGTCCAAACACCGCGTATCAATTACACTGCTAAGTACCGGGATAATTACTTACTATCTGCCGTGCATGACAGTTAGTCTCTAATCAGTTCACTGGCAGACGTTCTTGCCATGGCGAGCAAAGACGTTCCTCCAACCGCGGAGGAGAAGGCACGGTATGAGAAGGTGAAGGAAGAACTTGTAAGGATGATTCAGAAGAAAAGAGCAGCAGACAGGCAACTCGTACGTTCACTTTTGACCCTGTCCCAAGCGTACCCGTTGTCAGATTGCCCATTCATACTACATTCTATAGGCACAAACTGAAGTCCTGATACATACCCTCGAATCGGCCTACCTTGCAGAAACCGCCACTACGGGTAATATCATACATGGATTCGACGGATATCTTAAACCTACCCAGGGCGCTGCTTCCCGTAGAAAGCATGAAATTGGAGATGGTGACCGCTGGTTCTCAACGAGTAGTGGGACATGGCAGAAGGTATGTCCAAGTGATTCGACAAAGTGACTAAATCTCTCATTGGAGTACCTAGTCCTTGGATCTTCTTGGGGATGGCGAGGAGTCAACACCTGTCCCTGATGATATGAGGCTTCAAACAACACCCGGGCTGACCACTGTCGTCGTGCCTCCAGCCCCGCGCACCCAAGAGTTAACTGCTGCACAGCAGAAAAAGAACCGCGACAGAGAATATCAGCGACGCAAACGCGCAATGCGACGAAGCGCAGGGACCGTCAGTGATGAAGACTCGCAGAGCACTGGTACAGGAAGACGGCCAACGAAACGTGCAAGGATAGCGGATGACGATTGAGTCGAGAGCCACTCTGGTGTGTAACTATGTATATTCTGGTTAGTTGTACAATGCGTTTTATTGCTATTACCTGCGTAACAGACATCTCGCGAGATTAAAGAAACTGAGAAATGCAACATTTATATATCCAATTTACTAAGGAACTTCTTCACATCCGTTTCGTCCATCCCGCCGCCATCTGGATCGACCGCCTCAATACACCGCACAATTGCGATTGTATGTTTTGTCTCTTTTGTGCTGACCCACACTTTTCCATTCACTCCCACTGCCGCTTCCAGAGGGAAACGTGATCCAAGCATTGGCAAGAGAAAATGTTTAGGGTCAAGTAATCTGAATGATAAATAGATGAATATAAGGGAAGCAGCAGCAAGAATCTAGCATACAGTCGGCTCATCTGCAAACTGCATTGAAACACGAAGCCATCTTTAAGCTCACCAAACCCTTCAGCCTTGTGAGTTTGGGCGTCGAAGCACTCGAGTTCGGGCTCCATATCTTTGTGGGCCAAGGAAACCCGAGCATAAACGAGCGAACCGACCTGATTGATGCATTAGTACGCTGTATATTGACACTGGGGCTCAAAGGAATATCACAGCACCTTGAGACTCGGCTTATTTCTCTTTGTCGCACCTTCAAATGCCAAACCATCTAGTGAAGCAGGATGTGCAGAACCGATATCGACACGCCAACCATCACCACTCCTCCCAGTGACCACGCCGATCACACTTTCCTGGGGCGCTGGAACATACTGGAAGAGTTATTTAGACAGCGAGGTTGATTGCTACAGAGTCGAGCGCACTCTTCTTGAATTGCCCTCCACCCACCACTTGCTCCTGTTAGGTGAGTGGTTGAGGATGCCTGAGCGAGTAGATATCACAGGAGCCGACTTGGCCTGTTGTGCACCGCTCGATAATTGAAGGAGACCGGGACCAAGCTTGAGGTTGACGTGCTGGGCTGGGACGTGCTCGCCAGGGAGGACGATGGACATGGTGGCTGAAAAAGGAAAAAAAGTTTAAAGCTGTTCAGTGTTCACATCCTCCTGAGCCGTCACTCGATCTTTACTTCACATGACCACTTGATCTTCAAAGACTTGCACGCGCGTCATTTATGGCTGCGACACCTCTGATGAATGAATTTCCCGAGCTAGCCCACCTTACGTGTGTATCATATATGAACCTGCATTTCTTGCTCATTCATCTTCCACCGTGACAGACGAGAAGATCTCGAAGACATTCTCAATGACCCCACGTACTTCCAAAGCATATTCCATTCCTTACCTCAGGTCAAGGAATTATATCAAGCCCAGGCGGAGCTAGGCATGGCAAACGAAGCCATCGCTCGTAAGTCATACTCATCCGTTGGTACGCAACGCGCTAGACATCTCGCCTTAGGAACAAACTTATCGCTCCAGGACCGACTATATCTATTGCGGACAGAAACTAAGGAAGCCTTCGATGAAGCCAAGTCTTTAGAATCTCGCTGGAAAGATGTCGAGCGCGAACAGCGGGAGGTCTATCAAGTACGTCACCAAATGGGACACCAAATGGGACATATGACTCGGGGCTAGCTTCTGATACTCCTGCAGCGTTTTGATCCCCAGTTTCTGTTACTTCGCCTTCGCCATGCGACTACCGCGCAAGACGATGCCTCAGAGGCTCTCGCATCGACATTTGTACAATCTTCTCCTTCGCGCGCCGCGGGTAATGATGCCTCAGATGTGGATGAATTCATTAGAGAATTTAGAGAGCTGAGGAAAGTCTACCACAAACGAATGATGTGGGGGGATAGGTGGGCTTCGGGACAGGTGTCCTGGGACGACGGTTGATTGGCTAGTGTAAGGTTTTCCCCTTCTATGTCTGACGCGAGCCGTCTAATCGATTGTCGTTGCTATGCAGAAGCAGTTGGTTCAGAGCGCGTACAAGTTGGTTATACTACTATTATTGCATTCTCTACTCTTTCTGGGATCCGTGTTGCACAGGTGATCTGTCCCTTGTGGTGCACTAAAGGTCGAAGTCTAAGTCGCAAATACTTTCCTGGGCTGTTCTACGCTCACACCTTTCCATTGTGCTTTGATTGGAATTCTAAAGTTTGGCTGATAGTTTTTTCTTACTCTCCAACACTCCCCTTTGGCTGCAAGCTCGCGCCCTCTTCACCCAGCCGATATCCATTACAGATGGCCACCGGTAGAGCCCCTAAGAACACTCAAGCCAAGGTTCCAAGTGTCACGCCTCAGGCCCATGGCTCCCATCCGACAGCCACTTCAGTGCCTCCCGCACTCTCCACCAGCGTGGTCAGGAGATCAGCCAAGTTGCGCATGATGAAGGACTTACCATAGTTCTAACTAACCCAAAGATCCTATTTTGATGAATGGAGTATCTGAATGGATCTAACATACAGCTCCTCTTCGGCATGCAGCACGACCGCTTCTATTGCCGCATAATGCTGTAGTTCGAAAACGCTTTATATTCATGAGGTCAGAAGACTATTGTTCTCCAATTAAATTCTGACGCCCACTATTCTCATTCAAGCCAATAGTTAACATGGACTTTGTAGCATCACTTCATCGAGCCATCGGGCAACCCGCTACCGTCCCCTTCCCCGAAGGCTCACGATGTATGTCGCTCCACAACGCTGGTCTAAGACATTCAAAAGGAGGTGATTCATAGTGCATGCCAATGCCGCATTGCTAGCAAAAATACAATGTGCATTGGTGAACCAGATGGCTCTTTGTCTATGTAGCATAAAACCAACTACAACCAGAAAAACCGCAACCACAACAGGTATTTATGTATTTGTTGACATATTTCTCATATCCGAAATCTACGTCTGCAACGAGCTCATAGGTGCCCGGGAGACCTACCTCCCAGCCGGCTCCGGTTCTATAACTGGGCAAGTTAGTTAATTAACATGCATCTGCGCTCACCGTATTTACCCTGCGATGGTGCGTCACCGACCGAACGCAGTCCAGCGCTGAGCCTACCATCACCCAGATAGCCAATGCGCCCCAATCTTGACATTGATGCTTGCAGGACGTTTGTACAAGCTCTTCCAGTGATTAATGTAAGTTTGATTTGACCGAACGACACTGTCGCTACCCAGGTCATTTTACACGACCTCAGTTATCCTTTCCCTGATCCAGGGACGCGGTGGTTGAGGTCGCGTGAAATCAAATCTCGGTAGCCTAGTATCGACACCCTGTTAACCCACACAGCTCTGGTGCACGCACAATTTTGACTTACCTAGTCACCAACTCTACATTATGCCCAGGTTGTGATTCGCATACTTTTCTTTCTTCTGTTCAAAGGGTTGGGTTCAGATCTGAACCAACGTTCAATTTATATCCAAGAGAATAATACATTTTCTGCTCCATACTTGAATTTACGCAAGCACGCACGAACGTAACAGCCAAACCGGTGCTTTGAATCCGTCGGTCTGAAATCAACGACTTTTTCTTTCTTCTTCCGACTTCATAACATATCACATCCGAGTCAGCCTTAGAACCAGGGGAATAGACCTCATGTAAATTGGAAACTCGCATCTTCGAGTGGTCCTTTCAACTTGGTAACAGATTTCACTGTCAGCCCCAAGGAACTTGCCTTTTTTGTGTCCATCAATGCTGGTTGATTTGTAGGCAGAGCTGGCTAATCTGAATCAGATGAGATAAGATGAGCAAGTTCTGCCTACAAGTCTGTCAACCAACATTCAATGGTGGCTGGAGTGTGTGGAAGATGCGGAAGATTTGTCGCTCTATTACGTAAGGAGACACGAGAGCAGTTTAGAGTTTGTCTTTGGGCGAGCGGAAGACAGCGGCAGCGTCTCTTGTTTCCGCTCCCCCACGCTCGTCAACGCAAGTATCGTCGAGCTCTCTCTTTTATTTTCCCCACCCGTCACTCTCTTTGCACTATCACGCACATCTCCATCGCGCAACCGTGTGCCTCGAATTATGATACAAACCGCTGATTTGGACCTGATCAGCATAATCTCCCAGATAGTTCAAGCTGCATGCGAGGCTGGCCGCCCACCATCGCAGCTCACTTTTTCTTGGGCAGATCTTCGATCGCGGACGGAAAGCGCTTCGCGCCTTCACCCAATCACTTAGTAGTTTATCCTCTCATCCTACCTGTCTTGTAGCTTCCCGCCCGAATATATTTGATTCACTAAATATTCGTCTCGAGCTCATACGAGCGTCAAGAACGTTACCCAAAGATATAGTGCAAATGTGGGATGGGAGTGCTATTCTGATGTCGACGACGCGACATGTACAGTAAGTCCAGGTGGTTCCTTTTCTACTGTTGCTATTTACACATGCATAGACAACGTGCGACTACGATACATCTAAATGGAATATTGGACCACAAGGCTGTGTATGCCCTTGCCCAACCCCCGCCGTAAAGTTGGGCACCAACAGCCTTCTTTCCTTTTTTCCCAGCGACATCTTCCACAGTCTCTGACCTTCCCTGCGACTTTATCGTTTTATCGAAATGCCCTTTTCATTTAGCAAGCTGATCGCAGTTCGTTTCAAGCGTTTTAGAAAGAACAGAGGCGACAACCCCATTCCTGCAGGCATCTCTGGTGCCTTCCCTTCACCAGTACTCGCTTCTGATTCGTCGCCAGCCCACGCTATTTCTGCACGCAGAGAATCAGGTCTCCAAGTCTCCATTCGAGAAACTTCTGACGCGGCTCAGCTCTCCTTATCCGTGCTACAACCCATCGCAGGGTTAATTCCACTTGCTGGTGGTCCTATGAAAGCTGCCATCAGCGGATTGTTGGCAACCCTTCAAGCGATAGATGTGAGAGATTATTTGACAGCGAAGACCTTTCTTGATTTTGACGGTCATCACAGAGGTATACTCAGAATAAGGCGGCCATCGCTAGCCTGAAGATGCGACTATACAGATTATGCCAACATCTGTGCAATGCGCCAACTGCGCGAGATCATTTCGAACAACTTCGGAGAGATGCCTTGATCAGGTATACGCCTTGTTGATGCGTGCTTAGATTTATCCAACATTGAGTCGTACATCAGTGTACTGGAAGCCACCTCAGAACAACTGACAAGATTGAGCAAACGATTTTTCGCATATCAATCTGTCACGCAAGCTATCGCCGGTTGTTCGAGTGACCTCGATCAATATCTACAGGAGTATTCGGTTGCGTTCTACTTCTACATATTGTTTACATGCACTGACTCCTCCGCTTGGCTAGTTGTCGGCCCAAATGCAGATACAAAATGTTGTGGTCGAAACACGAGACATCCTGGTGCAACAATTTCGGGGACCAACTGCAATCCAGCCTGGAAGTTTTACGCCGGGATGCTTCACAATCGTGGATGCAACAGGGCGTGAACGCCGCATACCAGTGGACTTCGGCACCTCATACGAGGTTCGTCTTTGCAGTGTCTTACAAGAGTTTACTCATCAAATTCTCTTCAGCAACTCAACAAGCTGCTCGAAACCTGGTTTGTAAGCGACACGAACGAAACTCGGATTCAGAGACAGTATATGGAACAAGGGCATTACAACTTGTGCATCGACATGGGGACGCAAGTAACCACATTGGAAAGTCAGCATGATCGGTGGCCACAAATTGAAACGGGAATGAAGATTGTAATGAGGGTAATCTTTCAAGTGGATATTCCATCATCGTCTGCACCATTCCGGTGTCATTCTTGTGGAGCGTCGAATTACTCACTGCAGTCTATTGGGATCAAGAACATGCGCCAAGGGTGGACTGTTTCCTGGTTAGTATTGTCTTCTTCTCGTTCATGATGGCACCTAACTACTGAAAGTCGAGAATGCAACGACGATATCAGATCTCGATCTCTATTGAAGACAATCTTTATCATATACAGACGATTAAAGTCACTAACATAGACTTTAATCAGTCAACCGGCACAGCCATGCCGTTGATCACCAATTTTGACGTTCAGGAAATCGTACGTGCGCTATGAAAGTTACGGAAGCAAGTGTAAACTGAAACAATTCACGTATCTGCCGCTCTCAGCCTGTGCGTGATCTCGTCTTTCGAGCTGCCAAAACTACGCTGACAGTGCCACGGCCATGTCCCGCTCTCAGCTTGTGCGT
>PVYE01005588.1:16106-63243 GCA_002995055.1 Rhizopogon rudus
TAGTAACTTGGAATCCGAGTCAAATGTCTGGAGTCTGTATCGACGAGGACTCTGTAAGGATCGTGCATTCTGAGTGCTTTCTCAGGCTGAGTCGTGTTGAAGCGTGAGAATGATTATCAGGATGAAAGTTTGATGAAAGCCCAACTATTCCCAGATCTCGATATTTCGTTCTTCCACCTTGTGCGGCTTCATCAATATGTGCCACCATCAGTATTAGCAAAGGACTAGAAGTCATGATCCGGGCCGTGTGACAGATTTGCAATGGTGTTAGCCTCATGGTCGTACAGGCTGCCTGTACGGTATGTGACGAGCTCGTGTAGTGTAGTCGACGTGAGTGTTATTTCCTAGAGCTCTGTAATCCACCACATACGACAGATTCATCCATGGGGTACATGTGTAAGCTTGACAATGGACATGCACTGTTTTGTACAACATTGAATTCTTACAAGGTCTGTATGTTCATCGCATACTATTTGTTCCACATAGTACCATTAATGGATTTGCCACTGCTTGCACCGTGACGGCGACTCCAGTTAGCAAATGCCGATCAAGAGCTTGTCAAGAGCGCTCCCTATTACAGTGTTACAGTGACAGGTCATGGACGTTCACGTCCCGGACTCGACATTTTCGTTGTGTTTATCTAGGGCACCGTCGTTCTTCAAGGCTTTTGGGCTCCGGTCTGTCTATCGCCCTGGAAATGCCCTTCACTCGATCTTTGACAATGTTGCCACCGGTGAGAATTCAGTAATATCCTCATTGTCTGCTATCATTTTAGCCCTATGACAGATTCTATTTGGAGTACACCTAGCTTCAAGAAGTGCTGACAGCGAGGAGATATATGTGCTACCTGTTCACGGATTTCATTGGAACCGAGTGGTTAGTATACATGTCTTTGGACACAACTGTTTCTCTAAATCTCCTTGTTGCAACATCGCTTTAATATCTCCTTACTACCTCGCTCGTACTGGGTTCTCTTGGTAAAGAAGAGTCCGTTCACTATTGCCATCTGATGTGCTAATGTGGAGTTTTTAGCACCGACTCTTTTATAACAAGCCCATGTCAGTAGGTTACACCATTGATACTGGCTGTCTGACGAGGTACTACTTCCTGCTTCTAGCCCCCATACCTTGACCCATATTTCGTGCAGTGTATGTTCAATGACAGCTATCATTACAACGAAGTTCCAATCGTTGCTAGCGATCCGCAGTACGCAGCGATGCCAAGGAATTTTTTAGCGTTGAATTCTCACTGGTTAAAGTTTAAACGTATTCTCTCAGGACCGTGCTAATCAGTATCAACTCTTTCATCATATTCCTGAATGCGCGCCACTACTTTCAGCCAAATGCAGACACTGTTGGTTCTCCAGAATTACCTATCCGCCATGACGTCTCCCTCCTGGAGCTGAACATCAAGGCTAGAAGTTCCAGGCATCCAGGAAGAGCGTGTTCAAAACACCCAGACTAGCATCAGGAAAACCCTGACTCGCTTAGTTCGCGCTTGACCGACTTAGGCGTCTTTGCTAAGCTTCAGCCACACCTCAGTGCTAATATACCATAGTTATTTCGTGTTATATACATGTGAAATATTAGCTTTCTATTTATCATAAGGATGCTAACACTATGTGATCTACCATATCCAACTATTTTATTTGGGAAGTGAAGGAGTTGAAAAAAATCATCAGTTAGCGTTGAGACTAAGACAATTAAGCAGTCATTTAGGGAAGTTGCGCATTTCCCGATGCCTATCAAGTGGTACATCCCAATCTACCCGCTTAAGCTGTCGCGGTTGGCAGTTGCGTTACTGTTGATGAAGAGGACTAAAAGGCGCTCTCAGTGTGATATGTAATGTTGTAACCGGGTTTGTTCTGCCGGTACCGGTACCCGAGAGGGTGTTGGAACGCAAACCAGTTTGAGGCTGACGCATTGGGGAGATGCGTGCTTGGGTAAACAGGGTTCAAGCTTGAAGCGGGAATGAAGGAATTCGTTATGAGTACGCTGACGATAATACGAGGGATACTATACTCAAGTCACCGCTTACTACATAGTAGGAGCGGAAATTTGAAGAAGACTGCGGTATACTGATTCAGCGCTGTTGCGATAAAATTTGTGAGATTTGGTTTTCGATTTCAAGTGAGACGATTGGGGGGCTGCAGGAAGATGTTCAAGTCACCGGAGAAATGTGAAGACTGAGTGCATTACTAATTCAGCGCTTTTACGATAAAATTCGAGAGATTTGGTTTTCGATTCCAACTGAGATGGTTAGGGGACTACGGGAAGATGCTCAACTCACCGGAGAAATAAGACTGAGTGCTTACTGATTTAGTGGCGTTCTGGTTTGATTTCGCCAAGGAACTAGGTTGGCGCCTGCCCATATACCGTTAGCAAGTCACCCTTTCCTGTGGAAGAAAGAAGTATACGTTTAATCATCAGGGTTCTGGAATGTGAAAAATGGCCAACTGTGTCTTGTAAGTAGCGGTTGGCCGCATTGTTCTTACGACGAGCCAACCTCTTGGCTCCAAATCTAACTTAAGTTTGGAATGGTTGTAATAAAAAAAGTGATGTCAAGGGAGGTTGTATGTCACACCGAGTGCCACGGCGTGAATGTTATATGTTGTGGAATAAGGAGGCTCAATTGAACTGTCCCAGTCCAGCGAGGCTGGTGCGGAAATAGTTAGGCCAACTGGAGATCTCCTTGCCCCTGGTAGATTGCTGCAACACGCTTCTCCGTTGCTAGTTGCCAACCACGTATTTATTCTGACGGCAGTGACGATACCAAAAGATGGAACACACCCTGCAGATCTACATCTTGAAGCTTGAAGCAAAGTTACTCGATCACCGTGAATATCTGCGGTGGCGACGGTTCCATATTGTTATGACGATGGCTTCAGGATGCCCGCAAAGGAGGCGGGGACCATGAGTATCAGCAAAAAATCGCCGGCACAGGGCGGAAATTAATCCTGATCATTCAATCAGACATTCATCCTATAACACTCCTAGGCCAGCTTTAAGCTGATCTGCGAGATTGTCTGCCTCCTGTGTGTTCATATCCGAATCCTTCGAAACTTCCTCTTCCTCCACACAACGCTTGCACTGGCAAAGTCCGAACCCCCACTCTGATAATCTCCGGCGTCGATCCCTGAGATTGCTCTCGGGGTTAGTGTATGTGATCAAGAGTTCCTGCCCTGCGTCGATTTCCTCCCTTGCAATTACCGTAATACAGGAGAGTGCAGTGCGTTGGTCCAAGTGCCTTACAGATATGTTAGGAGTACAAGAGTGGTTAAGGTGAGAGTGTAATCTGTATAGTCCACCATGAGCCTCGAGATCTACGAATAGGTGTGAACAAGTAAAAAAGCATGATAATTGCCGAACAGCTCACTGAGACTCATGCGACCCAAGCCACGTAAAAAGGCCTGATATTCGAAGATGTCTGTCTGGAGCTCTTGGGGGATTTGCTTCTTCAACATGCGTGCCAGTTTTTTCTGTTGTACAGGGGAAGTGGGCTCTTTGAACGCTTGCAAGTACAAGTCAAAGGCTCTCCGCCAGCTTTCGCGATCGGGCTCCAGTCCCTGGTCGCTTTCAGAGTAGTCAGTAGCGATCTGGAGTCGAAGTCTTTTAGTCCTATGACTTACCGGAGACACTGATAACGTTCCTCCATCCCAAGCACAGCAAGGCTCTGAACTACTTCCCAGTCCGAGTCGAACGTCGCATCGTCTTTCTGAGAAGCCAGTAACAGTCTAGCGGTACACTGGGCAAGAGCGTGTAGGGCCAACCATTGTGCCTTTCTTGCAAATGCAAGGAGTGGTACAGACGCCGGATTGCGTGCGGGACACAGGAGAGGGTGTACTTTGTCTGCCTGGAGACGACAGAGCCTGTTGCAGAATTTCGCTGTGCAAGGTGTAGCGGTTGTTGAAGCCCCGCAGGATATATGTAATGGGGAGTAATCGCGGATGATGGTCGAACAAAAAGAACATGCCTGGGATGAGAGTTGGAGATCATATATCTCCCTTCCGAAACATAAGCTCCTCGATTTGAGGGACAGACACTTGTAAGGGTGCTCACCACTCTGGAGCCAGGATGAAAGGATCCTCCTTCCACAACACTTCCCCTTTTGCTATCTTTTCTTTCGCGACGAGGCCTTTCCCCTTGATCGCATCAAAAAACTTGATTTCCACCCGACTGGTCCATTTGTTGACATCAAGGCTTTTGTTGAGACGAGAAGACGGATGAATAGCTTTAGTGTTCGCACTATCTGATCGGACGAGCCCTTCGCTCTGCAAGATCTTTCGGACGCGTTTCTCGCTGACGGTCCACGATAGATTTGCGTCAAGTAAAAGACTGTGGATCTTGGCGACACCGGAGGCGGAGTTGCGTGTTTTCAGCTCGATCACGGCCTTTCTGACTTCGTCTTCGGTGGGGATGATGTTCCTGGACATGACTGTTTGATTTCAGACCTTATCCTACACGACCGATCTACCACTCCGCAAAAAGCCAACTTGAACATAGACTCAGTGCGCAAATTATATCAGTGCCGATGTCAATGACGGCCCCGTCTCGCATCTCGGATGGAAGTTAGTATACTCCAGATGAGTTCAAACGCTCAACTTGATATGACCGTCGTTTTGCATTTCATTGGTCATCTCACATAACCACGTCCGCTGCAGGGAGGAACGGAGTTGTGCGACTGTAGAGGTCAACAAAAGTTACTTATTGATTCATCTCTCCAGCACGAGGATCTTTTCCGGCAGACAGAACATTGCTGTAATGACTACGAAATATCATCCACATAGACAGCATCTCCATAGGAGAGGCTGGCCGCGACAATGATATTCCTCATTGTGAGTTTGAATCCAGGCACTCATATTCCACGTCCTTAATGTCCGAGTCTTCACCCCACATGTATGTGTCTTACAATCATCTGGAACTATGCGTGCTGATTATCGCAGGATACTGACGTGTTAACGGTTGAGACGGCATTGCAATACAGAAGTTCGGTGACACATCAATTGCTATGACGTCTTTTCGTGGTGGCACACGATCTACACGTGTTTTTTTGGATGGTTTTCGACATTGCAGACCCCGCCGGGAGATCGTAATGCGCCGGTAGCAATAAGGCCATCGCATAGGCTCGCATCGTGAATTGTCACACCACAGTTCTTGTCTAAGCGGCCTTGGTTTGACACAAAGGGGTTGGATCTCGTCTGTGTAAAGGGCTTATCAGACGTCCGATTGGCGCCTTAACTCGCCATCGCCGCTCATCGACACTACCCAAGTAAGTTACGTATTTCCTGATGCTTGTGAGTTTTCAGTGTGGCCGTGGGTACCTCACAAAGGAGTTGAACCTCGCGGTTTTACTTTTGTGAAGAGACTCGTCGGAGTGCCTGACACATTGTCCTACGCAGTATGTAGTCAATTTGCACGATAGGGTAGGCGCCGAGCGTGTGTAGACGTCATGCTGAGGGAGGGAGGGGGGGATTGACCACAGACAATCGGAACAGCCCCACTTCGAACCGGATACATATGGATTTCGAATACCCTACAACAGAGCAACTATTATTAAACACTATATTACAGATGCCTTCCATGTTTCTCGATACGTCCACAACGTACCATGCGGCACCGCATATCGGATCAATGCGCAGTTCAAATCATCTCTACGCGGAGCGGCAATTGCCACTTCATATCCTCAGAACCTTTGACCTTTGGAGATGACACCAACATTGTCCATTCGATCTCTTGCGCAGGAGTGAACTTGAGCGTTTGGATGAGAATGCTAAGAATGACCTCTGAAAATGTTATCAGCCGGGGTCCAATTGGGATAGGAACTCTATACGAACTCATCTCAAGTTCCGAGAACTTGAATCCACTGGACAATGGACATATCAGAGGACCGACAGATGTTGAACAAGGTAAACCTTACATGCACGCTCGTCCACCGCCAATGAATGTCATTCTGTAAGAGAAATTATAAAAAGTAGCTCAGGGATCGATATTCATAGATTTTACTCACAGATGAGAATAAACCCCCGGAATCTGGGCATTCGTAACACTTCGCGGAAGTGGAGAAAGCCATCTTTCCGGTTTCCACTGCAAGGCATCTTCTCCCCAGATTTCGGGATTCCGGTTCGAGCTCAAGATTGATACGACAACCTCCGTGTTTTTTGGCACGAGAACTTCATGTATGTCTTTCCCATCGTTCCCTTTGATGGGACGAGAGAAAGGAAGAATTACATCATCGCGTGTCCTGCAAAACAACTGTGGGATATTTCCGGTCGAATACAAGAGAGGACATACGTGCGTGAGACGCTGGTAACCGGAGGATATCTACACAATTATGAGCGGATACACGTCATTAGGAGGATGAACTCTTACAAACGCAGTGTCTCTCGACATACTGCATCGACGTAAGGAAGGTTGGTCAGGGTGTCGTAGTCAAGCTCGCCATGTTCCGCCATTGCCTGCTGCATTTCCTCACGCAGTTTGTCTTGTGCATCTTGGTGGTGAGCAAGCGTGAAAAGGACACGAGACAAGGCGCCCGCAGTCGTATGCATTGCAGCAAAAACAAGCGTGCTGAAGTAATGTCAGAAAAGTCAAGGTGGATGAAAGTATACCCACCTCACTTGGGCCAGGAGCTCCGCATCCAAAAGACGATCACCCGCCGAGGCATTCATGTTAGCTCGGACTGTTGCAAAATATATCTGTGCTCAGGAAATCGATCACTACGAGAAACTTTCATGAACGTACGCAATGTGCTCATCATGTCTTTGCCTTGTCCGACCTGATGCATGGCCATCTCATCTCCTTCAGAAAGCGCACGCTTCTTTTCCTCGAAGACCTTGATCGATGTCTTATTCATGATGTCGACGATACCGTCAATCTCGTTCAGTGCCTTCCACGGAAAAATCTTCACGACGAATCTCCGGAGGCTAGGAGGACCGATATGAATAAGCCACGGGAGAAATTCTCTCGCCAAAGACACTTTAAATATTGATGGCCTGAAGTTCTTGTCAGTCCTGACCCCCATAGAGCCAAAAGCCATTTGCTTACAGAAGATTATTGACAGCGATGCTATAAGGATTGGCGTGGCCTTCTTTCAGAGAGTCCAAAGAGTATCCTAATCCGCTCTGCCCCACCAGTTCAAGAGTGGTGCGATTGAGCCATTCATACACATTGATTTCACTGGGACCCTGTTTGACTTGCGCTGCAATCGAGTCTCGAAGCTATGACACATGAAATATGCGCAATCATCAAGGGTCGTTGCCGCAAGAGAGTCAAGGCACTTGCACATTTTGTCACTTCAAAGAAAGTAGGCACCATATGCCGTACGTGGCTGATAGAAAACACAGGGTTGAGTAACTTCCGTTGCTTTCGATGATGCTCGCCTGTAAATTCCAATTTAAAAATGAGGGAAAAGTCATGCACAAGACACTGCACCCGATGTCGAGAGAAGGCCGTCCCCAAAAACGAGCTTGTTAGTCCTGCAAGGCCATTCTCGTAAGCTGAGACATCGAGCGCTGTCGAAACCCATACGCTAAATAGGATGGAGGGGCCTCAAAAGTGTACTGATCTTTGACCATGATGTGGTACATGGCCTTTGGATCAAACACATACAACTGTCTTGCCTGCATAATGCCATCAGATATCTTGCTGCGCTTTTCGTGACTGCGGTTGAACATACCCCGAAAAGCCCATAGAACTTCGATACTGGACCATAGCGTTCCGCAAGCATCTTATGAAAATCCCATCCATATCGCGCATATACCTGATTCAAATTGCCTAGATATCGACCCTGTCAGTGCATGCATCTTAGCCTATTGAGATTGTGCGCTTACCCGTACACCAATGCTGACGAGGAGGCCCGGGAATATTATCTAGCGGGTTTCTCGCGAAGAAGCTAGACCAGAAAGCGTAGAGAACTGGCCCCATGACACACGACAAGAGGGTCTGTAGAAGGGCCATGGCAGGATCATGATAATGGACGGAATTTAAAATGGTCTCCCCTGTGGATTCTGGAAGGAAGTCCCTGTCAAGTGCGGTTGATCGGTGTATTGCACCAACATAGTTAGTGTGATGTCGAGCCTCGAAGAAGCAAAATTATGCGCGCGTGCCGTTTTCCCGCGCGTGAACCGTGACTTCAACGTTGGGAGATAAAGCGCTACTTAGGAAGTGACAGCTTCCGATGGGATGCTCGCCATAAATGAACCCATCATGGGGAACAAACTCAAACCACAGAGTAAAGAAACACAAACATATAACTTATGTACGCACTGTCTTTCACGTATATGTTAAGTTACGTACTCAGGCGTACGGTCAAGATACAGGAGTGTCTAGAAAGAGGCCCTAGACACAGAGAGGTAAGATTTATGGGTTTCTTATGAATACAACTGGAAAAAGAGAGAATACGAACTACATAATCTCAATCGACTCTCACACGTTTCCCCGGCCTTCCTTCCGAGTCATCGCCACCTTCCTCTTGTCGATTGTCAAGCTCTGTTCGCACTTCACTCTCACCAAATGGACCTCTGTTAGAGGGTCCATCCTGTCCTCGCTCAGCTGAACGTGAACGAGATTTATAGGAAGGGATTGGTGCCTGGCCCGACACACCCCTTAGCACATCGAGTTCGTTCTCCGCTCTTTGTCGTGCAGTGCGTTCCTCATCCCATAACCTCCTCATGTCCTCCAACTGTGCTTGTAAGTCGCCCATCGCTTGATCCATGAGCAACTTCTCTAGCGTCCATTTCTCAATATTGCGCGCTTCGTTCTCTTTCAAATGGTGGATATACTGCACGGCACGCTGAAGAATCGCGCCTTTCGCCTTCTCGCCAGAGCTGTTCGGCACTATGCGGCCGAGTTCGTTTATGCCCTCGTTGATATTTCCTCGGCGTCGACGTTCGACTTCTTTCTAAGTTTACGGCATGAACGTCAATTGGCAGGATACGGTATGATTTTTCAGGATTACTTACATGATTGTCCTTACGCTGGCGAGTCCACTCATCGGTGCCCATCGCAGCGCTCCTGGAGGCTCTGGACCTTCCCGATGTTGCAGGCCCTGGTTGTGGAGTTGTTTGAGGCTTTTCCATGTCGGTGTCACTCATAGCTTCCCCTCCATCCTGTGTATGAGGGGGTGCCGGAGGCGTTTGACCTGCTGCTGCTGCGATCGCAGATAACTGTCCAAGGTTAGGAGGACCGCGGGGATGTGAAGAAGGGCCAGGATCACCGATGCCCGGGCCAGGGAATGGCATCTGGTGTTGGCTCTGAATAGGGAAAAATCCGGCTTGAGAAACTGCCTGCAAAGACTGAGCTGTCTCTCCGGTCATATCGCCTTGAGCAGAAGCCTATCGATGGAGTGTCAGCAGAACATCCAGCGAGCTTGAGGATCGATGAGTAGAGACAAAAACATTGATTAGATGTACATGAAAGGTCAAGGAACAACCAATAGAAATATATAATCGAACGAAGAGGGATATGAATGAGTTATTGATACAGACCTTGAACAGATTAGGCAGGGCCTTCAAGAGACTGCTGACTTGAGCAGGGTCCATGCCGTCTAACTGTAATGGGATGCGCTCCCCATTGGGAGTAGGACCGGTTACTTGTGGAGGTGCACTCTGGGCACTGGTTGACGATGAGCTAGCAGGAAGAGAAGAGTGTTGGGCAGAAGTCATGTCTGCGAAAAACGAGGAGGGTTGTTGTGTGAGCTAGGCAAAGACTCATGTTATGGTTCTTATTGTAATAATTTATGGGCGTTGACTCACAGTAATAAGCAAAGACTACTATGCAAATTCGAATGCAAAGGAGCCTTGGATCGTCGTGCTGGTCACGGGGTAAGGAGGTCAAAGTCACGGGAAAGTCACATGTCGCCTCTTATATCGTGAAACGAATCAAAACATGGGCAAACATTACGCCACAGTTTGATTCCAAACGCGTACATACGCCAGTTTTTTTGCAACCTCAGGCTGTTTCCGAGCAATTGATTGAATGGGATATTCAAGTTGTCAACTTGAAGGTACTTATTATATGCCCTGTCTTCAGTTGGGTGGCATGTTTTTACTGCCTGGAACCTGACACATTATTTAGTCAAAAGTCTGTCAGCCCTGTCCTTACAAAGATAGATCAAGTGTCGGGGATAATAACCACGTACTTAAATTATACACATGATCCTCCTAATTTGTTAACAGACCCTTAGATTTTGATTTCCAACCACACTCACTCAGGCTTGTGAACGGCGCCCCTGCACTCCTTGAGTCCAATTATCTGCCGTATAACGGCGCCTGTTGATGCTTTTGGTCCTCTCTCCTTCAGTAGAGTCAAAACCCATCCTCTTTGTTTAAATCCTCTTGCAGTTGTCTTTATCATTCTTTTTATCTCATTATTGATCCGCAAGATGTTCATTTCTGCCGATGATCCTCTTGCACTCGCAATTGCACCTCCTCGCAATGAAACTCCTGAAGAGAAAGACGCACGTGAAAGCGCTGAACTCGAAGCTCGCAAAATCAGTGATGCCATCGACGATCAAATCCGACAAGAACGAAGCGCACTCAAGAAGAAGAAGAAACCTGTCAAAGTACTTCTCCTAGGACAGAGCGAGAGCGGTCCGTTCTTTACAACTTCTTTTCGGGGATGAACTGATCGTGGTGATGCAGGAAAGTCTGCTACACTCAAAAGTGCGTTTCGGGAGCACACTTCATGAATCAGTGATGGATGATTGATATGATTTAACTCCACAGACTTCCAATTGCAACACGCACGACACGAGTGGGCGGAGGAGCGCGCTTCATGGCGGGCAGTCATTTATTTGAACCTCATTCGCAATATCATACGGGTCCTAGATATCCTCATCCGGGAAATGTCCCTAGCCGAGAACGAAAAACGACCAGGCTCATCTACGACAGTAGAGTGTGCCAGTGATTCTGATGAAGAAACACCCGGCCGTGGGCTATCCTACCATTTCACGGACAAGCACAATTTCATTAGACGTCGTCTCGGCCCTTTGCGCAGCATTCAGGTTGACCTTGAGAGCAAGCTAGGTCCTGAAGCGCAAGAGGTTCGATCGGCAATATCCATGTCCGCGACGCCGTTTGATTCGACATTCCCTCAGGCTCCGAGTCAATCACTACCGAAACGCCCATCACGAGACTTCGGCGTCAGCTCAACTAACGGATGGAAATCTGCCTTGGAAAAGCTGCGTCCATCGATGATGAACAGTGCGCGTCTTCAACGGCGGAGGGATGCCGATCACAACGAGATTACCGATGTACTTTTTGGGTGCAAGGAGGCTATGCTAGATCTGTGGCAGGACCCAGTTGTCCAGCAAGTCTTGGCTCATCGCAAGACAAAGATCGAAGACTCTCCAGGATTGTGAGCGCCTCCCATCCTATTATTTTAATATCCTTGCTTATAGAGTCATCATAGCTTTTTGAATGACATTGGCCGCATCCTAGCACATGACTATGAACCTACCGACAGCGACATTGTTCGGGCGCGCTTGCGAACAGTTGGAATTCAACAACACAGAGTTGTCATGGATGAAGGTACGCCATTCCATCACTTTGAGAGATCTGGATTGAGTAACCTTCTGCAGGCAGCGGTAAAGAGTGGCTATTATATGACGTTGGCGGAGCGAGGTCTTCGGTAAATTCGATCACTCATCTAGCTATGTGGGACTTATCACTGTCCCTTAAAGCGTGCAGCGTGGGCATCATATTTTGATGATGTCGATGCTATCATTTTCCTATGTCCGATCTCTTGCTTCGACGAACAGCTCCGCGAAGATCGTCGTGTAAATCGCCTGGAAGATAGTTATCTCCTGTGGAAATCAGTCTGCTCGTCTCGTATTCTAGCCAAGACCGAGATCATTCTTTTCCTTAACAAGTGCGATATCCTACAGAAAAAAATCCAGCGAGGGATGTGCATAAAGGATTACATTACAAGTTACGGCGATCGGAAAAATGACACCATCACAGTGATGAGATGTAGGTTTCCCAAGTCTGTAAATAGGATATTACTATCGTCGATGCTCACGCGATCTTTGTGTTCTTCCAGACTTTCAACAACACTTCAAGGAAATTTCTAAGCAACATTCCCCGGATCCGCGACCATTCTTCCTTCATTTCACATCGGTAATCGTGAGTATATCCCACTCTCTGACGTGCCTGGGTTCCTTGAGAACGCTCCTTCACCCGAAAATTTGACCTTTGCTAATTAGTTCGTGTCTTTACTTTTAGGATACCAAAGCTACCGCAGCTACGTTGAGCGTAGGTGAGTGTCCGCACGCTTTAAGACGTCTCGATCCACGATTTGAAATGCGTACCCTCCCAGTTGAAGAAAGCATCCTTCGTACTCATTTACGCAAAGCCGATCTTCTGTGATATATCGCTGTATTATTATTCGTTGACCACCGCCTAGCGGTTCTACTATACCCCTCTCTACTCATTACTGCCAATGTTTTCCATGTGCTGCAAGACAACAGCCTTACCATAGTAACTATACTCTACTCATCGCCGTCGATGTTTTTCATGCTTTGCAAACTCCCACCTATGATTACATTCCGGGTACGGCCCCACCCTGTCGTAGGGCTCTTACCAAAGTTGCAGTTTGCAACAATTGAAAATTTAAATGTAGACCCTGTAGAAATAGTAAATTTACGTGTCACGAATGTTTATCAGAGATGTCACTGGAAGGATATTTTCGTGCTTTGGTGCACCTTTGAATTTTTGTTATGATGCGCATCACTTATGGTCACCACCACTTTTGAGCAGATTTCTCACTACCTCTACCGCACAGCTGTGGTCCGTGGAGCGCTTGAGATCTGTGGAGTGCCTGGCCAAAGGAGTACCCCTTCTAGTTCCGAAGTGTCATTGTAACCACGCACTGCCCCCTGAGACCTGAAAGGACCTGAGGCCTGATTTCTGGAATTCTTCTGTGACCACTTTATGTAATGATCAACTTCATCACCTTGCTCTTAGAATTTGAAATCAGGATCAGGATCGCAGTCGATCCACGGCCTTAGACAGCCCCAGACTGGAACGCCACCTCACAAGCGTCATTGTACTATGGACAGTAGTAGGTCCACGATCAGACTTGGCAACACTTATTCCCATAAGGAAGGTTCGTCGAATGTCGCAAACTCTAACTGGGCTCGTCTCCATCTGATCTTAATCAGATCGAATGTTAAGTTAAATCCGACGACGGCTGAGAACAGGTGTCATGAACATCCGATACATTATTACTTTGCAAAATCACTGTAACTCTAACGGGATATCTAACATTATGAATCGACCGCGAGGCAAACCTTACGGACCCGCACGACCTTGTCCCTCATCCCTACCGTTGCCGTTCCGCAAGATGGGCGTGGAAAGACCCCGCTCGGAGCGTATCTGCTCTTCTGGAGAGGGTGTCCTTGGACTTGAGGAGAACTGCCTCGCGGGCGCCGCCGCTCCAAGCTCCACCTCTGGGTCGCCAACCTCATCCTCACTGTCATGCGGCGTACCTATTGCGCTTGCATTCGCACCTAATGGACTGGATATCGAAACGTTCCTCCGCGCACGTCTGGCGTGGAACGTGCGGCTGGCAGTGGCGTTCGAGAACAACGGAAGAAGGTATCGTTCATCCAGCTCCTGGAACCACTTGCTGTCCTCACCCGCCTGGCTGGCGTCGGGTGTGTCTGCAGAAGGTCCAGCATCAGCGGATGTTGTCGCCATAGGAAGCACTTCTCCTTCTGACTCGAAAGACTCTGATGACGCTGCAGAAAACATAGTATTGCCGATCGGCGATGGTGGTGCTCCCGCGTGGTGATCATAAGTCCGTGATGCATAATGTGACCCTACCCTACCTGCAGCCCGACCATATCCGTGCTGCGATGGCGAGAAGTAGGGTAAGGGCTCACTCTCGTCCGTGTATCTGTTCCATGCACCACTATTGCGACGGATATGCCATGGAGTGCGCCCTGGTGCTCGATCTTCGTCATCATCGCTACTAGCAGCCTCATCTTCAACACCTGTCCGGATACCAAGGATCTCCAGCATACGCGCAGTAGTACCCCCGAAGACGAAAACAGTGAGGACCACTACAACAAGGACAGTTGTCCGCAGCGTCTGTGCATTCTCGCCCTTGAACCCTGCTGCAAGTGCCACACCCACTGCCCCTCGCAAACCTGCCCAGAACAACATCATTTGATACGAATGTGGAAGCTCTTCTGTTCGCTGTCCTCTGGCGTAGCGAGTGAAAAAGTTGATAGCTTCGGATAGAGGGAAGACGGCTGCATATCGCGTAAAAACAACCGCAACCGTGGTGACCACAATGAAAAGGGGCTTGACGTAGTTGGTAACGCGCTCCGAGGATGGAGGGCTTGTGAAAAGTGAGAGACCGAGATAAATGAAGATGAAGTTCTCGGAGAGCTGAGCTAGAGTTGAGAAGATATATTTTGTTGTTCGCTGCGTTCGCCTAGACATGGTGTGATATGCGTAGTGTTTCAACGTGATGCCGCAGAAAAGGAGGGATACGATTCCAGACATTGACAAGCCATTCGACAAGAAGTAGCAGGTGTATGCGCAGAGAGCAACGAGACACGATTCGATGGAAGGGTACAGGCTCAATGATGAGTGTTTGAGGACTAGGGACATTGCCAGACCGAAACTGACGCCAAGGGCCATGGATACGCTGAATGAAAGCAAGAAAATTCCGATTCCGTGAAATATGGAGGAGATGTATATCTCCGTGCCGTGAAATTGTGCAAGGGTCCTGAAAATTATAATATAAGCTTATATATTCTCAAATCGGGAGAAGAAAACTCAAACTTACTCATACATAACAATACTGACCGCATCATTTAGTAGACTCTCACCAAAGATGATAGTGTAGAGTTTTGGGTCCACCTTGTACTGATTGAATATAGATAGAATGGTCACTGGGTCAGTCGCAGATAGTGTGGAGCCGTAGATCAAGCACTCCAGTAGTGTGATATCCAAGGATTCCAGTCCCAAGAATGAGTAAATATAGACTAGCACCCTGTCCTGAGGTAATTAAGCAAACATGATACGAAATGTTTTTTTCACATTTGACGCACCCGACTCCGACAGCTGATATGAATGTGCCCAAAAATGCAAAGGTAAGGATGGAACCGAAGTTGCGGAAGAAGTTCTCCTGCAGAAAGCAATAATCGTATGCTTGATGACATGGTGGCCCTGCGCATTGCTCACCTGCTTGAGCTCATACCCAGAGTTGAGAATGATGGGAGGAAGTAGCAAGTTGAAAAACAAAGTGTGTTTGAAGGTCTATAGATAAAGATTCAGCCGCGGGCAATCGCAATTTACAAGAAGCGTGGAGATGCGCAGTCCAGGTGCTAATGCATCCACAAATGTGCATGAACCAAAAGGCGTATTATAACTCACCAGCATTTCTCGAATCATGGTACCCGGCGCAAGTCTGACCACCAACCCCACGAGCATCCCTGCAAAGATAGAGACAGTAGTCTCATGGATGGCCCGAATCCTTTTGATTTGGAGGTAATACGACGTCCATAATGACAGGACAAGTAGCAAGCAAACAAGAAACAGAGACCAGGACGAATAGTACTCCTCATCTTCTGCAACAGGAGTCCCAGACGGTAACGGCGATGGCGCCTGCACTGAAATTGAGCTCAACTTGAAGGCCATGAAATTTACACAGCGGGACGTGCTAAGCAGATGCCCTTGGCAAGTTGGTTCGTCGTGGGCGGCTTTACTTACGAATTCGTGGCAGTTTCGTTATAAGGCGGGGATGTTATGTAAGCATGCTACCAGCGTCAAGCTGAATTACACTTTCGATGGGTTGACTTGCAAGTTGAATGAGCGGAGCATGTGTGTATTAATGGGATATACGATAGCCTCTATGCATGTTCTCTCCCCGCTCGTTTCATCTCCTCTGGGTCCTTGCTGCCTGAGTTCGAGCAGAAACGATCTCTTTCCTCTTGTTCATGTACCACGATCTCGCATACTGCATAGAATCCATCATGGTCGGTGGCTTGACCTTTTGTTCGACACGGGGAGGTATCCTGAGCCACCTGCGTACCGTTGCGCGTTGCAGCATGAAGGATTGCAGGCATGAAACCACTACGCCGGTCAGGATTGACAGCCACAAACCCTGAATAATCATTGTGATTAAAAGTGTGAGAATAGACAGGGAAAACTTACGCTAGGCAATGAGCCCATAAGAGGCACGCTCAGGAATGAAAAAATGCGCATGTAATTCATGAGATGGGCCATCTCAGGACGCTCGGCAAAGTTAGCATCTCCTTTCATCACCTGAGAGACACCATTCAGCGTCGATGCCCTAATGAGTAACGCCTGTGAACACGCACCGACATTTGAATGTTAATGGCGACAGTGGACAGAATGGGAAGGATATAATATGGGTCTGCCATAGTCAAGTCAGGTAGAAAAGAGACGCCGCTCTGCTTGAGCTGCTCTATGGGAAGCAGTGTCATCTTCCTGACAGCAAGGAACAAACCCAACGTGACTGGGATTTGAACAAAAGGCATAATAATAGAGGGGAGCACTCGAGCTCCTGCTTGTTCATATATTTTCTGCCGCTTCAGGGATATACGCTGCATTGCAAGGCGATCTCCACTGTTGATCTGCTTAAACTCTGCCGTCACGGCCTGTAGTTGTTCGGTGTAGGGAAGTAAGCGCGACGAGTTGCGAAGGCTCATGATGTTGGCAGGTAGAATGACCACACGCCAAAGGAGCGTTCCAGCGATGATCGTGTAAAACCACGGCATTCCGCTGCTGACCTGCAGGATTTCGAACGACCATCTTATAATCCCAGCCGGTGACCAGCCGGCGATGCCTAGCTCTGCAAAATCTCCGTATTGAAGAGGCGGGATGATAGTTTCAGCGGCGGGAAGATCGATGTCCGCTTTGCTGCTGGCAACACCTTGTAAGCTATCATGCAGGATAGTTCCTGGTATCGGAACAGCATCAAGTTCGACAGCTGCTGCTGGTTCCGTGTCCACAACAGCAGAGCTGGTGTTGTAGCTGGAATCTGGTGCTGATTCCAGTGCGGATGCCGCCTTCTGCTCAGGTACTGCCGACTTTGACCACCAGAAGTTACGAGTATTTGGTATGCGTTGGTAAGAGAGCACTCTGGGGGCAAGTTTTGAGTGCTGCAGTAAGGCTGAGTAAAGGATCACGTATGATGTTCAACAACGCGCACCTGCAAAGTCAAAAAACGCGCTTGGTTTTGAGACACTTGCGGCCATAGCCTGCAGTGTCCGTCAGTAGTGTTGTGGCAGGAGATTGGTTAGAAATGCACCTTGTACCCGAAACCCTTGTACTCAGGCGAGTGCCTACGCGTACCGCTGAAGACAGGGCCATTAGTGTCAAGCACTCTGCTTAAGTTCTTGACAGCGAAAACAAGTTTGTTAAAGACTTTGGTTTGACTTGGATGTGTGAATAAAATGTTCCGAACCGAGCCAGACCAGTTGCTTACACGTTCTATTATTGGGCCAGTTCGTTTCTCATGGTACTGCCCTTACTACCACCATGACGCACACATACAGGTAGGCGCTCCACGATAGCAATTGATGGTCGACTGAAACATCAGACCAGGGGCCACAGAGCAGATTCTTTTCTGCCCGCCGATGTCCTTGAGCTCAGTGAACTTCGTGCACGCAATCGTACATTCGACGGTGCCTACCGTCGCACGGCGCTTGCAAATCTGGGGTACGCAGTAACTGTCCTCCGACTATTTGATGTAAGATTTTTGCGGAGTGAGCCTTGGTCTTTCATTTCTCAATAAATGAATTAATAATGAACGTCATTTCATCCCCGTCTGCCTACTCTTTTTTTCTAATAACATCACGACAAAGTCGGCCTTCTCTATCTCGTTCTCTCCATTCTTCTGTTCGCTCTCGCGTTTTTTCGTGCTCGTCGTTCACGGCATGACTTCGCCGACCGCTCGGAGGTCAGCACTCTCTATCAGCGAGCGCTCCCTACTGCAGGGCAGGAAGACAAACGAGAATATGGTCGCCCATTCATAACAGCTGGACGTGATGTTCTTACTGTCGGTGCACTCGTAATGACAGTGGAGATGCTGTTGCTTGTGTTTGTTCTTCAAGTATGATTATTTTCATTGCGGATTCTTCATGCATTAGGTATGGTGCGTTGGTAAGTTAGCTCCTGAAAAAGTTTTACCGTAGCTCTGACTGCTGAACCTAGATACGGCACTGCCTATCCCCGTGCTGGTAGATCCCCGCTACTGTATTCATACCCGCTAAAAGCATGTTCAATGACATCCCTTTTACGAATGCCTCGACTCTGGTAGATCTGTTCGATTGATACTCTGCCATGGTTAAGTTCGGTCTACTGCTTTTCTGTAGAGCTTGATTGGATGCCATTCAATTTCTATAAAGCTAGGCGCGTCAGTAAATGCATGTTGGATCTCCGTTTGGAGTAGCTTAACTAAAAAAAAAAACTCAAATTTACTCTAAGTTACTTCGGATGCACTTGCTGGAGCCCCTACCAAGAGCAAGGTTCAAGAGTGGGTCCCGGATCTGATCGCTGAGATCAACTCTGAGGTTGGTGATGTCAGACTTATTTTCAGCTATCAAGAACAAAAAACATTCGGCGCCCAGCGCTCAGTCAACATTCCTATATCATGATGTAGATTAGTCTGTTGGTATTATTGAATCGGCTCTTTACCGAGCGAGAACTGAAATGATTCCAAACACTCCGAATCAAAAGGGAAGAAGACAAACAACTTCATAGACGACGCGTGAAGGGAATGTGTCTAAAGAGGGATTCACAAGAAGGTATAAAAAACAGCTCCTGTCCAGTCACCACTAACAAATGTCCACAGCTATCCATAGCCATCCGCTGCAGGGCCCACTAGACCTCACGGAAATCGGTATAAAGTAATCCTCAGATCGCTGCGATCGCGAGACCCGCAGCACCAAGGATAGCGCTGACAAACAACGACACATCTGCACTGATTGTCCGGGGAGCACTGCTACTGAGGATTCCACCAGATAGGCCGCCAGCGGCCTGCACGGCGCCACTCAGGAAGCCAGTTGGGCAGATTGTAAGGGTGGCGTTGTACAGAGCAGACTGGCCCTTGAGCAGCAAGCTGTTGTTAAGACCTGGGGCGTACGGGAGGCTGGACTCGAACGTGATGTACGGCGTGAGGATATTGCGTGTGCAAGTGGTGCAGAGCTGAGCCTCAGTCATGGTGGGCTCGAGGAAGAGGAATACCAGGTTGGTGTTCTGATACGTCGTGACGTTGGGAATGAGTGCAGTGGTGGTGTTGCTGGTGTCTCGACGTGAGAGAACGCTGCTAGCGATATTTGGTGTTGTGTATAGGTATTGCTGCAGCGCCTCTTGTGTGCTGCCTGGAGTCACCAAAGCCTCACTTCCAGTGGCAGAACTACCACTGCTTGTGCTGGATAGCTGCGTGACACAGTATGACCCGTTATCGGACTTGGAGCAAATGGCTTCTCTGAGTGGTGTCAGGACATAAAGGGCGTCGTAATTCCTGACAACATCGTCATTGCGATCCGTGGTAAGCTCTCCTGAGCATGCGGAGTAGAATGCCATCAACTGAGCACGAACAGTGCTGTCTGGGCATGCACTAAATGCAGAAGACGAACAGAGACCATTCAATGCAGTGTTAATGGTGGTCGTGGTGATGTTGCTGGAGTTGGCCCCCGGTGTAAACTGTGATGTCGCTGAGGTAATTGGGGTTAAGCAGGAGGCAAAGCTGCTGTTGTTGTTCAGACTCTCCAAGTAGGTTGAGCAACCTGTAGTGATTCCCGACGGAATCAATGGATTGGAAGTGGACTGAGGTTTCAGAACAGTGTTTGTCAGTGTCTAACAACGGGTGATTCCACTAAACATGAGGCTTACAGATTGAGCCACCGAAGCAGCAATAAATAAGGAAAGTATAGCAAATGACTTCATTGCAAGGTGGGTATGATAGATATCAACGAGTGGACGTGTTCTTTGCTGTCGAAGGCGACGACGGCGACGATGGCGACGATGATTTTGTGGTGAAAGAAAACCGATAACGTGCGAAAGACCTTTGAATATCTGGTGCAAATAGAGCCAAATATGTTGATGTCACTAGACTTTGCGCTCACTTGACTACCACGACCTCCGAGTCTTAACGTTTAACGACGGGCTCGTCAGACATCATGTCTGCTAACATTGATTTGAGCAAATACACCATCATGATGTCCCGGGATTGTGTTCACTTGCTATCTTACCCTCAGTCAGCCCTTTGACTTCGGAACTGTCAATGATTACATTGCATCGGAACCTACTATTAATTTCGCGCCTTTGATTCTGGGGCTGCGGGGGATACATGGACGAATCGAGGCACTGTTGTGCTTGTTCTTTTTTCCACCTTATCGGTTGGCCTCCGCGAGTGAGTCGATCTGTTCCTAAGGCCTAAGGCCTAAATTCAGTACACTCCCACAGCACAGCCCATAGCGCACCGGTTTCAACTTCTGGTTGTTGAGGTATCTCGCTTTTTCTGTAAGCTCAACCAACAAATTAGATCTGCTCATGACAAACCTTCGAGTCTTCGAAGGTCTTCGATATGTCTCACCACTTCTCATCGGTTGACTGATGCAAGTGACACCTTTAGAAGTTATACTTCTTGTAACAGAGCTTACCGAGATCAAACTTGGATCTTGTGCACACCTTATAATGAAAAAGAAGGAACGTGTTTGTCCTATCCTTCTTGGTCTGCCTACAGGAGACTACACACCTGCCGACGACCCAGCAGCTTGGCTATGGGACTTATCACGAATGTCCGACGTAGTCTCACAGAGTATGCACGGGTATGCACCTTGGATTTCAGCCCTGCACCATCCGGTTCTTCTCATAAAGCAGGGGCGGTGATCAGGGACGATACTACGGTTAGTTCTTCCACCCCTTCTTTGCAACAACTTTATATGCCGAGGGAATCCATCCTACGGATATGACGAGTCTACGTTGCAGTCTTCTATCGCTTCTCTGGACTCGGTAAAGTCCACGGACTCAGGCGTTGTAATCCGCACTGCTTCTGTTCACACAGCTACATCACCGACTGTCTTCGATAATTGCTTATCGCGATGATCGACTCGTTCTTGCTTCGCTTCAATGCACGGAAGTCGTGTTTACTTCACTGAAGACCTCGTTAACTCGTCAGTGAACTTCTGACGTGCCTTAACGTAATGTACGCGTTTTTACCAAGATTCGCTATATAGCACTTTCCGCCTCAAAGAATCAGCAGCGCCAATGTGTGGGATTGGGCATAACAATTGAATGTATACAGCTGCCGCGGCAAGTCGGGTCCGTTGAGGAAAGGACCCATCTGAATCCATTTCCGTTGAGGGACAATGTACATAGTCCAAGGTACACGCACGGTCATCTCAAGCCGTGATCGTTCCTCGTGCCGCCTATGACCCTATGCATTTCGGCTAACACCTCGCAGCCTACTCTTCTTTGCGCTTTAGTGTAATGATTGAATGAAGTTCGAACAATAATGAATAATTTTCCGCAGACATCGGAAGTCGCATACTTCACATCCCATGGCGTGCTCGGCACTGTGAGCTTGATCAGAATATAAGAATATAAGCGTGGTGACAAAAGGTACCACGCAGTTCAGACGAAGCGGAGAAATTCTCATGACCGGTGATCACAGAGTCGTAGTGGTTATATTTATCATATTCAAGGCTCTGGTGTGTACTGGTAATAATACTTAGTTATAACACTACGTCACATGCGCCCACAGGCTCCCGATTATATTATCAAGATTGTCAACGGCATGCACGCTTTCCAAAAGCGATTAATCGTGTTCCTCAACGACCGTTGGGGAAAATCTACGAGATTGAGCCTCGAGAGCATGTCCAACTTATCAAAGTTCAAACATAACCCGCAACAAGCGGATTTTACGTTGCTCGAAGCTTTTTTTTTTGAAGCACTGAAGCGGCCATGACCAAAAGCAACACGTTCCTGAAGCTATCCCAAAAACGTGGTTTAATGACGTAATTTTTGATTAGTACTTTAGTAGAAGAACATTAACATTGACGTGGTTCACCGAGATCGAGGATCTTGAGGGACCCACGGGAAGTATCATTCAAACTTCCCACAAGCTAACCTCAAGTTTGCGCGCGGACCTCCGCATTACCTCATCCATGTAAACGTTAATATTACGATGTAATTTACAACATGTTTCCCCTACATCCTCAGTAAAGATGGGAAGGCGGTTCTTCCACCTTGGTCAGGCTGAATATCCCCCGTAAGCTCTCATTCTTAGATGCACCAAAAGATCTCCACCGTCCAACAAAGGAACATCTGCTGTGAATATAACCCTCAAAAATCCATGTACCACGTCCCTCGTCACCCGAGTATTTCTGCATTCATCATGTTATTCCGAGGAATCCGTCGAGCGAAGTAGGACTAACCGGTTTCCTCGTCAAAGTTACAAGTCCATCAGACAAGCGAATTCGTCCGAAGAAGATATATGCACCCCAGGCGGCGTCCAACCTGCGTGGGGTCTGAACGAAATCGTCAGCGATAGGAGAAATCTTATCATGACGGAATATTCACTTCGCCGGTAATCACGACATCAAGGGCCTGTCGTGGGTCCCTGTCATTCTCGGAGGTATCGCTTGGGCGAAAAAGTTCATATCGATGCTTTGACGCTCCTGTGGCGTACGAGAATTCATTCGCTTTCTAAGGTGGGAAGGCATGTCAGTCGTGTCTTTAATTCGGGAGCACAGTGAGAACACTCACGGTAGCTCCTTCACAACCATTCATGTATAAATGTTGGAACGCTGACTGTCCAAAATCACTATCCTGCGAAACGCTCGGCAATGGTACGCATGGGGAAAAGCAGAGATGTTCTTCCAGCCGACATTGAATAGGCTGCCTGCACACGAAATCAGGTGAAAATGCGGGATCTGATTTCTGGGAAGGACATTGACAAAACGATGATGGTGATGTCTATTCAGGTATTAGTCAAGTCCTTCAGGGTATAGACCGTCACCTACCCTGTGAAATCCCTTATCAGTTAAAATATCAATCTTCTATTATTCGAGGACTCACATGTATGTACCTTCCCAAGTTCCACTGAGTAACCCAATGTACGACCGGAGTTCCCAAGTATTTTCAGGGAAGTCCAGGCGACTGGCAATGCGATAGAACTCTTCATCGTGAGCGAGACTTCTTGATGCCCGCATCTTCCTTCCCGTACGATCCGCGAAGCATTCTCGGAAGGAGCTCTGATGGACAGAATCAGCCAGGAGTGGTGTCCTTCTTCTTGTTATGATCAAGAAGTCTTCCATAGTAGGACCATCGCGTTCCGTGGTGCGCGCGATTGCTTGAGTCGGTAGTAGATGCTTAGGCATTTGGAGAGCAGTTGCCTCCTTCAGGGCAAACGTCAGGAAGATTGACGCGGAAAGCAGGCTAGGAGCCGTTAGCGTGTGCTCCTTGCTGTAGAATGACGAAACGAGCGCCCGATATTTATTTGGTATACAAGCGCCGACAGCTCGGCTGGACGATCCATTGGAAGGACATCGTCTTGTCGTCCTACTGTGAACGTAGGGCGAAGGAACCTAAAATGATGTCAGCGTTGATTCGATATGGGGGCGCGGCCATTGATCACATGAATCGACCCTGTGACAAAAGGTCTTAGTTTAGAGAGCATCTGACCGCGTTCCTCTGCCGGCAAGTGGGTTATAAACTCTGTCCGACGCAGATCAGGAACGCCCTTATGCTGAAAAAGTGCACAATGGCCTCACTGTGTGACCAGACCAGACATGCAATGGATATAGTTAATGCGCGAGCCGTGTTATCGTGAAGAACGCCTGACTGGCCAAGGTGACATTCGAAAAGCATCAATACATATTGGGCGATGCCGGCAGCGTGAAGTTGAGATTCGTTCATCCCATCGCTCTCCAGTAGCATGAGGTAGATAGTCCATAGGTCAGGAAGAATGCTGTTTTGGGGGACCTGAAGACGTCGGATGCGTTGAAGTACCATACATCGGCGGTGGAACTCCGATGCTAGAGCCGTAGTCGTAGGGGATGATAGCTTGCTGCGACGAAGATGAGCAGCTAGGTCAAATCTTATGCGAAACACCCGTGCATAGAGCTGGGGGCAAGACTTCAAAGAGAGAGCGTTGTATATCCTGCGGCTACATAAAAGTAGCTGAAGAACGGCACCGAGGCCATCGAATGGTGTGGAAGCAACAGTGAAGAAAGCGATCTGGGACAGAATATCGACGTGGATTGATTCGAGGTGAGGGATCATGATGCGCTGTGTGCATCATAGCTTCATGCACCTTTTAAAGCAACCACCGAGGTGTGGCGGCGGAGTGCCGTTTGAGCAACGAGATCGCCGCGCGCGCGCGTACTAAGCGGAAGTTTGACTTTTTCGTTGAGAAAATTGAAACATCTGAACGAGAGGTTAACACACGTTCTCCAGATCAGATCTTGATTGCAATCGTGGATGCATCCCCGTGTGCCTGGTTAAAATTCATATATCCCTCTTCACAGCTTATGCTATCGGAAGCGCACCGTAATTCTTGGTCAGAATGGTTTTCCACATCTATCACGGGGCAATGTATGTGGCGTGTATGCTGTCCTAGTGTAGTCATGATCAACTCTGCTGAATTCGGGGCCCAACCAAACTTGAACGTGGCAACACTTGAAATTCGCGCGCAGTTTATGAAAGTAAGAAGGTTAAGAGCTTGTCCCAGTATAACGCCACGACAGTCCGTAATATTGACGTAGTAATTGGGTGACTGGCAGATTCAGATTAATATTGTGGAACCTCGAAATTGAGCTTCCAGAGTCTGACACGAGGGTAAAGAAACCTCGTGGAAAGCTGTCGCCATTCCGCAGCAACTCCTCCAAGGGCGGAGATGAATGTGCCAAAATCGTTGTCGTTAGATGGTAACAACTGTGAAGCATTGAGGTATTCCATCGGATGGTGAATTGGCTTGATGATGGCAGTCAAATGGCAGTGGCAAAATGCGTTTCCTAGAATGCGCCAAGAAAGGCAACAGAGTGTTGCACCGCATTCCATTCCCCATCTGCTTGAAGTTAACCTTGTCCACTGATCGATCTAGCGACCACTCAGGTGTGTGGGTGAAGCGAAATGTAAGCCCCAGCATTTCTCCGTAGCAGAGATGATTTGGAATTTGGAATCGTGTCTGGTATGTGACATGGCTATATGATCAGCCCACCGGCATATGATTGATACGACAACTTCCTTTCCGCAGCGAGGGTCTGTGTGACCTTCTTGAACGACTCGCGGGCTTGCCAAAGTGGGGATGGTGGTAATGACAGCTCAGCGAGCTGTCTGAGCCTTACATACATGCTGTGATCCAGGTGTCTGTCACATGCATTTGTCACCTTGAATGGCTTACCCAGATAACAGCCAGCACTTCCATCACGCGCTGCAATAATTGGCTCGCACAAAAACTTCTCATTTCCTACACTGATGCTTCCTCTTTACTTGCTCGTTCACAGCTTACAAGATCCCACGTCGCAAATACACAGTTAGGTTACAGTTCTTTGAAACAAGTCAGATGTAAACCTTTGGTGTATATAAGGAGAGAACTTACTCTGCATGGCGGTAACATCGGAGCTCTGGACATGGTCCTCGAATTCGGCAATCTTCTCCTGCAGATCATCCAAAGAAACGAGTTCATCCTCTAAAAATAAAGGTCACGATCCTGTCCTTAATACACGACGAATGGGGACTTACCAACAACCAAGTTAATTTGGAGCTTGAAGATGCCGTAGCCAACAGCCACTAATGAGCTAGCACCCCAGAGAAGACCTTCCATATCAATTGACCGCACACTCTCCTCAAGTGCTTTCATGTCGGTTTGGTCATCCCAAGGTTTAACCTCCAACGTCACGACAGACTACGTCCGTCGTGAGTACAAACATATTAAGCAAAGGAAGAAACGGACCTTCGCAGCTGCTTTGGGTTTACCAGCCTTCTTCACGTTGTAAGCGGCGATACGTTCCGCTTTGAGCTTTTCTGCCGCTGCGTCTTCTTCGTCGTCATCCTCCGCGAAGAGATCGACTTCCTCCTCCTCGTCAGCGTCGGCTTCAGGAGCCGGAGCGGATGCTGATTTAACAAATGCCTGGCCAGCGGTACTTGTTCCTGGCAAAGATGCATGCTCCGCGGTATAAGATTTGATGTGAGAGTACCATCTGGCCGAATGAGGATATTTCGACGGCTCGGGTGCGGTGATCAAGTTGTAAACATGAACATCCGCCTGAGATGGTGTGTACCTGGGTGAGAAGATTCAGCTCAATCCAATCGTGTTAAAAGATTAAGGAAGAATCAGAAAGCTAGGTAAAGGTATCGGCATAACTGAGCAGCGGTGTCTAGTCGCTTCTTGGAAACACGGACCATAGCGTAGTTGATCATCACGATAAAAAGTATTTCGAAAAAAAAATAGAAAACGACTAACCCTTCGATGTAAGACCTGGTAGTCAGGTGTTGTTCAATGGCGTCGAGGTTCAAAGACATTTTATCGGCAAGACGAGTACAGCGCGTCGATGGTTGAGTCAATCGATCACCCCCAGTAAATTTTAAAGGTGGTTTGGGTTTGCTCTTTAGGGCCGGCTCAATGTCGCGACCGTACGTGTCCGATTCCACCAGTACAGGTCCTAAAGCCGCACGGATACCAGGCTGATATATTGCTGGATTCAATGAAACAAGACACTCTGACGAGCAACGACGGGCATGCCACTGCCAGAATGTATCATATTTACTTGAGGTCAGTCGCAAAGATGAAATACGATTAGTATTACCCTCATGCAGTGTTACAGAAGCCGGATCATATGAACACAAACAACAGTACCGACTGACTCAGAGAGTAGTCTCGCGACAGGAAGCAAATTGAAGCAATAGTCAACTGTAACAGGCACAACTTTTCCAGGCCAAGATAAACCTTTGGTGTCCGCAAGAAGAGCACAATCTGCCACTGACGTAGATGTTGCAAGGCACCTAATAATTCGTCGAGATGGTCCGCAGTGACCTGATTTAATCTAGCTTGTGGACTTCAGCTTGCCCGGTGATGAATCACGATGCGGCGGTGGCGGTGGCGGCAGTTATCAACAGTTGATTGTGGTGCGACATCATGATGTAGACGCTGAGGGAACATGATCATCACAGGCTCTCAAGGATAAGTGGAGCAACTGGCAGGCGCACGCGGGAATTAGCGACCCTCGTCCAAAAAGTATGTTGGTGACGTACTTGAGTTGGAACCCCTGGAGCTCTTCACACCTTTTCCGTTCTTTGACAATAAGCAGACCTACTTCATCGGCTATCTGTTCGGCGCAACGCTTAGTGATATCCCAATCAGCGGTTCGCCCGGAGGTGACTTTGTCTCGTGTAATGGGGTTCTAGTACGTATGCCGTCTATGTACGGTGAAGTCCTCCCCCCCCTAAGACCGAAATGGATGCGAGGCAGCCTGTCGACTTTGCCGACTTCCACCAGCGCTGAGTATTTGTACGTCTCATTGATATCATGAATAATGCGATTGCTAACATATTGAATGTGGTAGTACTGGTACTTTCTGGGGTTCTATAGACCCTTTTTTCACCGCACTATAGAAACACACTAGCCTTAGGGCTTCTTGTGCGGTAATATCTGAACTTTCTGCTAAAGTGTGCATACAAGGATCATATCCGTGAGTGACCGCTTTTTCGTCCCCCCTCCAGCCGTACCGATCAAACGGAATTTTCCAGTGTTTTAAAAAAATTTCTGTAGTCACAACTGGCACGTCTGTCCAACCGACAAACTACGTTGTTCCCAATCGCACGTGAATACCTCCCCATTTTCCAATCGAGCAGCGCCGTGTACGACCTATACCAGTGTGCTCCTGTAGGCAGGTAATTTCCGACTTCAGAGCCGTCTGCCCATGTGTCGATGCGATTATTTTCTTGGCCTGCAGAATTTCAAGGTTACGCCCTAGCGGCGGAGCGCACAGGTAAGTCACTATTTTTCCTCTTTCATTTTTATCGTTTGATCCAATGGCCCGCAGCCGTCCGGCGGGTAAGTATGTGCCGTCTTGATGTAAATAGCTGAACTGCAATCTTGCCCATAGTTAGATATTCTTTTCGCAAATTCGATGTTACTCCGTGAGTACTCACAAGGAGTGATGTTGCTCATGCTGGCACAATTTCGCACGCCAGGACAGGCGAAATCAATTGTTTGTGACGATACACCAGACTGGAAACCCTGTTTTGTTTATCCATCTGCCCAGTTCATAAGGCGGAAATTGACTGCATCCCCTAATCGCGTTCGTCATTTATGGAACCCACTTAGTGTTTTTGACACAGATAGCTCTGGACTAATGAGTGAGAACATAACCTTTATGCCTTTTTAATGAAATCGGCACTCATCCTAGCTGGTCTGGCAGAGATTAACTCCTCAATGCCTTCCTTTTGGGGATTCCTCGCCTGAGGTTCGCATGCTATGCGCTTCCGCCCTCGGGTATCTGACCGTCCACGAAATTGCTTACGACTTGTACCTTGGCAGTTACATTACTCATCGACGAGATGTAAGTAGGTTGGAGCGGTACAAATGCCGCTGCATGCAAGATCCAGGGTTTATGACCACTTTGTGCATATGGACTGGCGGTTATCTTTGGTCTTCTACCCGAGTGCCCGCAACGGTTGAACGCTGCGGTATGATTGCCGTGATCCTGTCACGATCTACAAGATTGCCCAGTTCTCGCTTAAAATTGAATGGGTGTCTAATATCTCCTATTAATATTCCGCTGAACGTACTTCCACAAATATGTGTACCAAATCATTATTGACCAGAAGCCAAACAACGACTTGGTGTACTTTTGTGCACCGTGAAGGTGTAGGACGCTTGTGGATGGATGTCGTCAGACCTGTCGAAATTTGGGCAAAACGTGGGGAGGCATCCGAAATCGTCGCGATTTGTGCATGCTTCTCTGGCGTCGGGATTACATCACTCCTGGAAAGGATACACTAACATTTTGATTCTCATTGCAACTTGAAGAGTCGCGTGACCTGAACCTCGTGCAAGAGTGAAGTAATTAGTTCAGGAGGGTGCAACATACGGAAATCGATAAATGTTGTAGTTGACGGGTTGTGAGAGAGGGGACAGACCATCTCCGCAAGGAGATCATATTGCACCTGGCATGAGAATCAGAATTTCTATGATAAATATTTGTAGGTTTCAGACTAGTACAGCATTCCGCTGCGATTGATGAGATCTTCAGTGTGGCAAGGCGCGCTGGAGCGCGCCGGGTTCCGGGGCGTCGACACGCATCGGCTGTTTTATGACCATTCTATGAGTCATCGAGGTACTAAGTAACTCTGTCAAAAATAGTATTCACATAACATTATTGACCATGATTGTGACTTCCACGGAGACACATGTTGTACCTGCGCAACACCTTCGGGCCAAGGTTTCTCCTCGTGACTAGTCGTGACGCCGGGGCCGTACGGTTGACACGAAAGCACTCGAAATAGATGTGGTATGCTGACCTTGGCGTGGAATAGTGAGAGTTAACATCTCATTCTCAACAAGGAATGGAAATTGAAGGCGGCCCGAGCCCACAGCCATAGCCATAAATACTGATGCTAATGCTGTTGACGAAGTAACTTTGGCTAAACATATTCAGCCAGTTCTGTCAGGGTCTGTCAGGCATTATCTTAACTGCGGTCTTTCGTGAGATAGAAACTTTAATAATGATGGATTTTCTGCTGGACGCCTTATGTGCTCTATCATGATGGCATGGTCTGCCTTGTGGGTTGAGATCGATATCTCGAAGCCCCAGGGCGCGAGCCGATAACAGCATCGGCATCAGCGGCGCTTTGTCTTTGTTATCACTCCAGCCGTATATAGGAGATCGTATTTTCGTAAGACAATCAGATCAGAAAGTTTTGAGAGGATCTATTCGAGGAGTGGCACTGGGATATACACTAATGACCTTGCGTTCAGGTTATCCATAGTGCAGTCTAGCACTGAACGTGCGAACATTTGACTTCACTGATAGAAATACTGATGGTTGCAAAGAAATCACTACACAGTGTAGTACTAGTATGTTCTTTGTAGTACTCGTTACATCCGACGATCTTCCGTGATGCGCGGAGCTCAATTACATGGGCAGCGATCCAGACGGTTCCCACTAATGGGGCTACCAGATTCTAAGTTAGTAAGTAGTCTAATAAATGTTTATCAGTTGCAGGAGATCCTCGGAGCTTGCGCTACAGTTTGGATCACCAACGCCGAGGTGTACTCTCCAGTTGCTGACCTAATGCAGACATACCATGAATACTATGGTGTGTCTGTTACTAATAAGCCCAAGAGGCACGAGGTTGTTTTACCTGTCGCCCGACAGGAAAATGCCGCATCATTGAAATTGGATGGGCTTGGGGGGCGCCACCGCTATGGGCCCGAGCAGGCATGAGGTAAAGTTGTTTCATTTACCCCTCGTCGTTTTTCGCTTCAGCAATCCCACACCCCCCACTCTGTCTCACCACCTTCGATCGTTTCATGTGCTTGTCATTTCGCTGTTCATGTACCACTTGTTGGTAAGTCACATTGACGATTGCCATATCAGACACCAGTATTGTTTAAAAGAGATGTATCGTCACACCGGTTGTTCTGCTCAGACGTAACAGAGAGTGGCCCCGTTTGATCACTAGCTAAATCCAATACAGGCCACGTAGTCTACCACGATCCAACTACTAGAGACCGAAGATCCTACCCCATGGAGACATTAGAGGTTCGAAAGGTTTTGGGCTAACTGATACTAAATGTTTCATCGACCGCGGGTACCCGATACGACGGCACTGATTAGCGCGCCCCTTGCTAGGATGACCACCTCGATGCGATGGCATGATGACATGAATGAGCAAATCCTTTCTCCGGCGTTGTACGTTCTCGTTAGTAGGGTTCACTCTGATCCGGCTTTTCACTCTTTCCTAATTTGGAATTATTATGAGTTGCCCGATCAATCACCGGATATAACCGGTGATGTTAATTGACAGTGCTCACCGTCCGACTTCTGCAGATGAGCCGCTTACTTTTGACTTCCAATTATCAACGCCGCGTCCGACGGCCATACAATAACATGACTTCTTCACCGAGAGCGCTTACTGTTACGAGCACGTGGGAATCCCCGTGCCAATCTATACCGTTCCGAGCAACAAGACGCCGTTTAACATGAAAACCAAGAGCATTTCCTCGAACTCCCTGACATCTTTCCTTGAGCATGCCCGCTTCTTTTATCACGACTCCTACAGAGCTTTTGGAAAAAATCGTCTTACTTGCAGTCCACCAGCGTCGCCAAGGTCCTCCCAGCATCCTACGCTCCCTACGCTTAACGTGCCGCATGTCCAACAACGCCCTTTCACCTCAGTCAAACTCATATTTGTCCTTCATGCTGTTCGTGGACAGATTTGACATACCTTCTCCTCGGCGTCATTCTCTGAGCAGTCAAGTTCCAGTTGACGACATAGAGTGTGAGTTGAGAAAACGTTTTCGAGCTCTCCAGCGTATCCGGAGAGGCGATATTGCTGATCCTGATATTCTGGAATCTCTTTCCACCATCTATATTATGATGTTGGAGGACGATGGTCGGAACTGGGATCAGTTAATTTGGGCAGAATTGCCTTCTTTTATGAGGCGTTTCCTTCGGGAACGGTTGATGATGGGTGCCGAGACCAACAATGGCTGGCCTACAGAAAATGAGGTCAACATGTTAGCTGTTTCCATCTTCTGGTTGATGTCTCGCTCCGGTTCGTTGTAATTCACAATATCTATCCCCTCTACTCATCACCGTTACGCCTGCGCAGAGTCGATACGCAATGAAACAGATGACCTCAGAAGCGAGTTCCTGGAACTGCTATCACCATATGCCTTTGCAGGGTTTAGAGTTAGTACTCTGTTCATTTTGCTCTCCGTGACCTCACAATATTTTTAGTATCCATGCTTCACTGGACCCGAGTACGATTTTTGTCCTTCGGAAAATTCCCCTAAATATGTCGTCACATCTGTTCATGGCGCTTATCCCCCCGTTCGCCCAGTTTCAATTACCGTGGACTACTTTGGGCGTCCAGTACCATTCGATCTTCCACCACTCGCACCGTATGCCATCCTTGCGCACTTTTCTCGTTTGGAGACTCGCCCTCTTATGATCCCTCCACATTTACCCGAGACTCGAGAAGAGGCTACAGTGAATGGTATTTCAGGGCCCACAAAGGAAGACGTCGCATATTTTAATGCTCGTTGCAAAACTCACTTTCCGGGAACAGCGTACGGAAATCGATTCGACACTCTACTTAAAAGTCGACGCCATGATCCAGATTGGACGCGTTCCATTCGGGATCCTCTCTATCGCTCCCCTTCTTCTCTACCCGGACAGTATATCCCTGGCACGATTGCCGGTCGCTGGCAGGGGTCTTTTATCGTGAGTTTTTATATATGTTCATTCATTACACAGAGTTAATGTGAATAGGCCCCATATCATAATACATACGAGGCCATGCTGTCATCTCCCTCGGCTCCGTCACCATTTCCAATGTTTGGCCGATTCCCTCTTTATGTTACATTCAAAGAGCTTTACTGTTACTCCCCATGCATTCCTCTTCCCCTAAACGAAAATGGAGCTGGGTTTGAAAACGCTTTTTTGCCAATCGGTTGTCAATGGCATGAAACTGAGGTTCGTTCCCCTTGTCATTAGTTGCAAAGGAAAGGCTGACTTCTAAACAGGCAGGGGTTGAATTCACTGGACGAAACACGTCATTCAAAGCTTATTATTCTCCACCTAGGAAAGAGCACCTGGACGGTGACTTTATTGAGGGTACTCACGGCGAGTTAAAGCCAAGTGCGCTTGGTCCTTTTGATGTCATCATCACAGGAGTGGTATGTCCCACCAAAAGAATTTCTTCCATATTTAATTTTCCCGACAGACAGAGGAACGTTACGCTGCTGCTTGGGGCGGCTACCGTTACATGGGACGGATACGACCTTCGGATGGTCTGATTGTCCTACTTCGTGAACCGGTAAGGACCCCTTCAAAGCTGCTATTTGTTTTTGTACGTTGAACTGGTATATTGCGCAGCTGGACCCTCAGATGGTTGAACTTGGGCGAGCGTTATTCAGAGGATACAGTGCGTCAAGTGGATTTTTATATTTTATCTACTGACAAGATCTCGTTAGTCATTTCCTCCCGCAACTTTGTGGGTCGCTGGAGATATGTGGCCGACGGTATTCAACCTGCTGAATGGGAGTCGATATTCAGTTTGTGCAAAGATGCTGCCATGTCATCGGAATAATCGCTCTTACCGCGCTCTTTTCGCGCTCTTCTGTTGTAATAATCCATTTAATTGCATATAACTGCTTAATACATTGTAAAACTATTCATGCGTCAAAAGCCAAAGGAAGTTTAACTTCACCTATTAAGGAAGACTAAGAATGGCAAACGGCTTGATCAGCACTAACAATTTCCAATCTTAAGGTACTTATAGACTTGACCACCACCGACATCATGGCCGTGTTCGACTGGCTCCCTCAGGAGGTGTTGGAGAATATTGCTTTCTTCTCAGCAACCGTGACGGATGTAGGACCTCCCTCCGATTTTCTCTCTTTACTTCTAAGCTGCAGGAGCATACACCGTGCACTATCGCCCGAGGCTAACCTACATCTTTGTGCACGCATATTTGAGCACAAATTCGATCTTAGTTCCGCCATTCGTCGCCTAGGCCCACATATCGCCACACCTGTCGCTCTCGCGCAGGAGTTGCGCAGGAGATTCGTTCACCTGAAGCGGATACGAGCGCGGACAGATTCACGAATCCACACTCCAGATAACTCGCAGATCCTGAGCGAATTGCTTTGGTTCGCCTACTTGATGATGCTCGAGAATGACGGAAAGAATGTCAAGCATCTGAAGGAATATGCAGAGATGGAGGAATGGTTAGTGGAGTATTGGTTTGACGATGACGGCATGTCGCTTGCGTCGAGGGTGCTCTCGGAGGATGGGTGGCCGCTCGATAGCGAGCAAAATTCTTTGGCGATGTGGTTGTTCTGGTTCTTTCTCAGACCCGGTATGTTGTACGCGTCGTCTTTAACCCTATACCAACCTCTTTATACAGGCAGCTTGCAGCGCACTGAAAAGAACTATCGGACATTCACAACCATCTTGAAACCGACTGCTTTAGCGGCCAACAAGGTGTATCCGTTTCTCATATTCATGAGCTCTTACTGATAAGTCAAGTATAACTTATGTCACATTCCGTGGACAGACTTCTTGCCTATGTCCCGCCCACTTGAACCTAGGTGCATAAGTCACTATTCTAACTCATATCGCCTGACTCCACCGACGATGGCTACTCCTGCAATTCTCTCCTACTTCGGTTTGATGGCTGTTTCTCTAGGTCGAACGCGAGGTGTCTACAAAGGACCACGACCACCCCACGACCCTTCATCCTCCCCCGATCAGAGTTTCGAGTGGGAAGCCGACTGGCAGAGGTGCATAAACCTCGCCAACAATGCTCTCACTAGCCAATACTCGGGCTCATATGTGCCTGGCAGTTTGCAAGGTGTGTGGGAAGGCATCTTCACGGTAGGTTGATCGAAGTGTGACTAGCGAGACCCTCCATTAATCAGAGTTATCCTTAGTACACAGATTTCTATACCTATACCGACTTACTTTCTGGATGTTCCCCTTCAATTCTTCATAATTGCGCGGTTGCGCACCATCACCAAACATGGAAGTTGCGAGAATATCACCTGATGGTTCAGAGCGAAGCTGATGGCATCACCTCCGGCGAACCATCAACGTCATTGAGCGTTGGTGATCCGCTCAGGGCATTCTTTCCCCCTGATATCCGCATTTACGAGCACTCAGGCTGTGCAGAGGTGCACGAGCCTGGGAAAATGGCTCCAATGTTGTATCGACAGCCGTCAACTTCTGACGCAGAAGTTGCCGACTTCGAGTCCAAGATTCGAGACATCATCATCATCGGAGAGGTCCTTCATATTCTTTCTTTCTCAAGCTGTTCTCATTTTTTGTACAGGGTCATTCTGCTTGGGGTCAATTCAATCTCTTCGGTCGGGTACGACCTTGCGATGGCTTTGTTAGTTTCTTCAAAGAATATGTGCGTCTAATGCTTCATTGTTTTACCATGTGCGAATACCTTATTCTCTTAGATGGAAGGCGATCGGGGTAGATGGCTTTATCGTGGCTATCTGGTTGGTAGTATCAACGGGAACATCTCTGGACGCTGGCGGGACACACTAAGTCTCCCCAGTGCCGACGGCTACGAGGGCTGTTTCGCGATGAGCAGACGGAATTAGCGAAGTTATCAATATATACGAATTTGGGCGGAATCGGAGCAGCGTATCGGTCCCACAGCAACGACTGATGCGGGGGCGATCCAAGAGTCAACTAATAACCTCGGTAAAACATTAGCAGGGTTCATTGATTAGTGAGTTGGTGACAGATTGTAACAGAATATAGACAAATAGGAATTATCGCTACAGAGGCTACAGACAGCCTGAGCTATATCGAAGGTAAGTGGTTCAAGGTCCAAGGTATGTGGATATGGAGTGTCCGGGATGAGCATTAGTGTATTACCAAGTTATTGATGTCTTCAAAGGTCATGTGTCAATGTAACAGATATCAAGGATACACACTCACTGTGGTAAAGTTGGAGATGCGGATGGTTACATAGAATGCCGGACAGTGCTGACACGGTTAGGGGAGCCAGGAATGAAGTAAGAATCAATGAGGCAAATCCGTTATACATATGTGGCGTAGGGTCGGAGGCGTGGAACCACCTTGAAATGACGACCATCTTGCGAGATCGGGTGTAGATCACTCGTCAGGGCGGTACACGGTCGGGAGTCGGTCCCGTCGGTCTGAACGTTGTTTAATCGCTGTGACTAATTAGAACCGCCAAGAGATCACTGTAGTTGCAGCAGAAGTTCCTGGCAGGCGGGTGGATTAAAGTCAGGGGTACAAGATTACCAGGAAAGACGCACTCAGTGTCAGGGGCATTTATAGCACGGCTTGTCGTATTTGACCTGCTCTGATGTACGAAAGGTTGGACAAGGTTGTCCACCATTGGAATTCGGGCAAAGCTCGAGTACATAGAATCGTTGCTTGTGGGACATGCAATAATATGCTTGAGAGACGCACATTGTGAGGATCGTGTGGATTAGTAGATTGCAATACGACTTACTGCGTTCTTTAAAACGGAATCGAGGTAACCTGACTGGCTTGCGAGCTTACCCCTCCAAGTGTGTTGCCTTGAAATGCACCCACAAGACGCCACGACAACTTGGGTAATATTAGTTTCGAGGAGGTGCCCACTCTGATTCAAAGGAGATAAAATATTAGAGGACTTACCAGGGACAGTGAATGTCGAGGTGGCGTCACTCGAATGCTTGATTCCAAGGACAGGGAAAACGAGACTTCCGACTGTTAACCACAGCAGTAATTATGGCCTATGTCATTGGATAGCGCCCATTGGAATGAATCGACCTATAGTCGAGGATATAATCTTCGAGAGTTGTTGGCACTGAAATACCGCCACATGCAGGTGTTTCAAAATGTCACCGTTTATCGATGAAACACTTAATCGCATCTTTAAAGCAAAATGGCGAAGTACTACTGGTTGACCAGCATCATAATCGCCGCACTTGCCAAGTGTGATGCCTGGACGCGAGCCCACAAGAAGCCACTACGAATTCAGACGTTCTCAATTCGGGGAAATATCCCATTCTGATTCAGAACAGGTAAATATTAGAACTCACCAGGGCAGGGAAACTAGAGAAATGTGGCGTTAGTTGAGTGCTCATCAAATTGGACTCCGAGAATGCCTTCAAATGTTAGCCACAGCAAATATTTATGGCGTTCGCCTACATACAGGTTGCGCTGCATTGCGCCCATTGGAATGGACTTATTGCTAGCAAAGTCAACGTCAGATTTGTAGAATCCTTGACGCTAGTGAGATCGGTGAAGCGAAGTCGCGAAGTCCCACCATCGTCCATTTCTGGAAGCTAGTAGTAGTATTTGAAAAGGCCATTTATCGATTAGGCACAGCAAGCACGCGTTTGAACTCTCTGAAGATCACCATGCAGTGTGCGAGTGTAGGTCCACCTATGTTGATATTTCTGCTGGATTGACCCGTCACTTCGCATGTAGAAGGATCTCACTATACGCACGCTTAGGCGGACGACCGATTTCAAGCATCTCACTTTCCGCATAGGCGGATTCACCGAAGAAAAGGATGGCCACTTCTACCACCTATGGAAGGATGGCGAAGTCCTTTCTATTCAAGCAGAACCATATCGTCCTCCTGGCACCGACAAACCTCCATCATACTGGTCGAATTTCTCAACCGAAAGAGAAGCCTTTTTATACCTGCAGGAAGTGCTGCAGACGATGCTCGATCAATTGAAGTTCGGTACAGAGAATAACTGGGCACACCTTGTCAGACAAAAGGTAAGCACACAGAACTCATTTCCCACCCGTTATTCACCGATACCCCAGGACAATACCTTCAGCTTGATCTACACTAGAAAAGAGTTTGTTCATCTGCAATGCCCGGTTTGGACGAAGAAGGTAAACTTGGATGATATAGAAGTTACTCGCATCGTATCTTGCGAACTATGGGAAGGAATCCACGAAGGTTCAGTTGCGCTACGCCCTGTTGAGTAAGATTCTCATATCCCCACAGGAACGGAAGTCGATCTCTTCATGGGCGTGAACCCCCACTGGGCACATTTTGTGGCTGATGAGAGCTACGGGCATAAGCTCATGAATGAGGCTGGCGTCAGCCATTATACATTTAGATTGCTTGCCCACGTCTACAGAAGCGGAATGGTTATCGGTGTCATGTGTGAACCCATCATTGGACGTAAGCTTAGATCGCTGGCGTTACCGTAATTCGCGCTGATGCCTTGTAGGACGGGTTTGTGCAACCGACCGCGCTGCTGTTTTCGAAGCAGTAGCTGATATCCAGAGACACGGAATTTTACTGGGATCTCTCCGCCCTTGTGATATCCTCATCACTACCAGTGGAGTCCGCTTCCTTAACACCTCCGCTGTCGAATTTCATAGGGATCATGACAAACTAGCCGGCTTGGCCGAGCAATCTCACTGGTCTGAACTGGCGAAGACGTTCGGACCAGAAATAACAGCCCGCTGTCCCACACATGCCTCCAGAGCTCGTGATGCCTTATCCTACGTTATACCTCGTCTGCCTTCCCCTGGGCGTCCCGTTTATACCACTCCCGATTTGGCCATTATGCGGTTTGTTTGGTCGATAATGACTTCACCAGACTGGGATCGTCACAATATTTATCCTCTGCTGAGATTTAGAGAGCAGCGGAGGAGAGGAAAATCCGCCATCACCGATGATCAGAACCACAGAAGGCGTCCAAAGGTTTCTCGCCAAGTGCACCTTGCACCTCTGGATTATACCGAGGACCGCTTTGAAGTACTTGACGAAACCGTGCCTGCCGATGAGCCCTTTAATCCAAAGCGCCGTTCCTCACAGTTCGCTCCCTATGAACGTCGAAAGAAGAAGCTGCTTCTGCCGAGGGATGATGAATGATCCATGTACCACAACTCGCAGAATGCATATCGATGATCACCCTACAATTTGTCCGGAAGGGTCAGGTTCACAAGCTACATTTACCCTATCATTCGATCACACGACACTCTTTAATCCGTGCTTTGCTGCGCAAGCCGCTCTGGAATTGTTTACAGTCGAAAGTTTTCATGTCACCCGATTCTTTGTATTTCTTCGTTTCCGTCATGCTTTGTTCTGCTATCACCAGTGTATGAAGTATCACATATCTGTCCATCAATAGAACCACAATCTATACCAGTACTTCCATCTCATGATGAAGTTAATATTAATTATTTTGTGTCAAGAGTTTCTTCTCGAAATGGTCCTCTTGAGATCATACCACGTGGAGATTTTGGCTGGTATGAACTTCAGAACTCAATCACTCGCTATCTAACTAGGTGAATATCAATCAGGAATCATTAGACACGAGGCTGACCAGGACTGATGACGGCGTCTTAACGATTTGAAATGGCCCCCAGATCTGATGGGCTAAGCTCCGGAGATGTTGATAGAAGTTGATAGAAGGTGATCGTCACACGCTGATATATTTCTGAGGTCGAGAGTGTTACTATCCTTCTATGATGGATTGCCACCGTCATTCAGCTCTAGACACATACGAAAGGTGCGACTTATACGGGCATATAAACGGGGTTTTTGTTTTTTAAGGGTTATGTAGTTCACAAGGGAACTATTCGGAGAATGGACCCGCATGCCATGGACTACCAACCACGGCAATAAACATAAACTACTTAACTGGGCTTTAGAAGGAGGGCTTGCGTGTATAAGTACAAACTTGTCAGAAAAAGTGGACCAGCCGCGGTGCCCAGGACATCGAGTGCATCACAAACATTTGATAACTGACCAACGCGACTTGGTGGGTAACAGCAGTATAGATGCAGTGGTATGTGCGCGGGGTATCTGTTTCATCGTCACTGCACGGCAATCAGGAAGCGTTAATCCGAATGTATATAATAAATTAAGCCGCCGGCAAGCCGAATATAGAAGGCGGTTGTTTGGCTGTACCTTTAGACTCAAACATTGGGTTGCCTCTCAACCGTGACGATCAAAACTCAAGTGCCACTTCAATTGAGGAGTTGTTGCCCATCCTAACCGTCTCGTCGGTTGCGATTTTGAAAGACTATTAATTATGTCTTCGTCTGTATTTTCTTGTTATTGCTAAGGGGGAACTGACGGCATCGATAGTGAATACGACGGTGTCGCTGATACGTGCGCTGCGATCAAGCGAACCCCATCACGCGCTAGTATTTCGGGCACCTACTCGTCTCGGAAGCGTAGGCGTATTTCCGTGGCTTCTCTCGATTTGGGAAGAGATTTGGCAACACCGTTGACGCCGGAGACTCCAATTGAAGAGACGAACGTAAGTGCATCGCTTGGCCAACAGAACTTGTCACAGATGAGAATTTTCAGGCAGATCGGTTTGTGACAGTCCGGATGTCGACCTCATTGCCTTTGAATGCGACCCCAAGAACAAATCGTATTGCCAAAGCGTTCGGTTTGGTTGACGACCGTGTATTAAGTCCTACCGACTCTCTATCACCCTCTTCCCTCCCATCTCTCCGCTCATTGCTCCGCCGAAGTGCTTCTGAATTATTTTCAACTTCGCGTACTGCATCACTGCTCTCAGCAAAGGCCAACCTAGGAACTCGCAAACATTTTGTAATGGCCCTCGACGGACCCGGGATATCTACGGACCTTTTTGCCTCACCTATGGCATGGTCACACGCCAACTGCATCGGAGTTGCTTTCAAATATGATGTGTATTTTCAGAATCTTGAATCACGGGCAATAGTTCACCTGTGTCGCTCCTCGCTTTCAGACGGTATGGTCCACAGCATTGATTGGGGTGGCGAAACAAAACCTTATCGCCTCGCGCTCGGGACGAAAGTCGGTGTTGTCAGAGTCATGGATTCCGAGAAAAGAATGCAGACTGTAGAATGGGTCAATGACGGTCATGGTATGGGAGGAATGCATTGGAATGGCGATGTTCTTGCTGTTGGCAGGGCCGGCGGCAATGTGACTTTATTTGATGTTCGGATGCGGGCTGAGATAACCAAGATTATGGGCCATAAGCGACGAGTACACGGCGTAAAATGGTCTACTGACGGACGTCATCTGGCCACAGGCGATGACGGTGGTATTGTTCATGTATGGGACCATCGAGCCTGTGATCTCCTTACGAATGACGACAAGCATGTGCGTATGAAACACAAGGGTCCTGTCAAGGTATGTTGCATGATAAGTTTACTCTTCCCTCGAAGTAATAATTTGATTTCTTTCAAGGCTCTATCATGGAGTCCGTGGCAGCACGACCTATTAGCAACCGGAGGGGGCTCTCCCGACGGTGAAATACACATTTGGAATACCAGGAAGATGGCCCCATCCTCTGAACCAATGCATACTATTTCCTTGCAGACAGCCATTACGTCTTTGCACTGGTCCCCGCACTGCAAAGAACTGTTAAGTACCCATGGTTCCTCGTGGACCGTACCTCAAAGCAACGTACACTCGGCATCCCAAGCTTCAGTCCCATCTACGGAAAACTCGCTCGTCGTTCATTCATATCCCTCCTGCCAACAGATCGTTAATGTCAAAGGACACTCAGCTCCTGTGGGCCACTCATGTATTAGCCCCGACGGATGTTCTATATTTACTGTTAGTCCTGTAGAGGAGACTATTAAGATGTTCAGGGTGTGGTCCGCGCCCGATGGCAAGGGAAAGAACGAGGGCAGTGACATGACCTTGAAGTCTACCATACGATAAGCATTGTAATTTGTATGATGTACCACTACTACTGATGCTACGTACTTATTCACAGCACGCCACCCACATGCTTTCTATGGCTTTTTGTTTGGATGTACACCAGGATACCAGTGTTTAATGATTACCTGCCAACCTTCCCAAACCTGCGAATTTGAATCTGAACACACAAAACTGATGCAGTCTTCTTGGGCAAGTGTTTTCATGTCATCAATATTAGCGCCCATTCGGCCTGCGCTCCAACTTGTCATTCAACTTCCTAATTCATTCGGTATTCATCACGGACAATAACTGTGCTCTTGGGATGCCTACAGGTTAAAGTTGAGGTGAAATTGACAATGGGGAGCCTCTGTCGGCAAATCATCGATATATATCCATACCATGCGGCGACATTATCTATCTATAGCTTTATAACATTCGGTAGTCATGAAATTACAGTGGTGAAAGGATCATCGGGCATGAGTGGCATACAACAAAGAGTCCCGAGGCGAGTTATGGAGAACTAGCCTAGTCTATCACTACAATTGCTTGATAGAGATACTCCATCCTGTCTATGTACTAATGTAGGAATTGAGAGCTTTCAGCTTCGTCGAAGTTGGCCCACTGCCGCAAGGCTGTCCATAGTGGGATTCCACACTTGACTTCTTCCCATCACCTCATCTGTAGTCCCGAGGCTTGAACGCTATGGCACCTAGTATGGCACCTGGAGGTCAGCATAATCCAGTCTCCATGAATCTCGCTTCTTTACTGTAGGCAGAACCTCGCGAAGGCAATAAGCCACAACCGTTGGGAAATTTTGGCCTATTATTCATCTTCACCACTTCCACATTGTGCTTGCTTTACCTGCTTTGGCGTCGCGCAAGTGCCTTGCGTGCAGTAGTATCCCACCAGTGAGCTCATTGTCCGTGTAACCTGATTCTGTGACTTATTCAGATACACAGACTGAAAACGTGGACGAGGACAGAGGGTCAAATTCGTCTCTCCGAGGACGACGGTCCATCCGCTGCCGAGTTTCTGGCTGATGAAGACGAAGATGACGGGACAGTAGATCATGATGGTGTGATCTTGGGTCAGGAAGAAGGACGGCTAAGAACTGCAGCGAATAAGGGGACTGTCGCCTCACCTTCTGGTACCCGTGTTGGCTCCCCCTCGTAAAACGCACGCCACCACTTTCTATTATATTCATCTGCTTTACCTTTTTCCGTCGCCAACGCTATTCGGGTAGCCTGCCGGTGATTCTACCTGTGCTTGATTTGCTCGATAATGCATTGTTCTTATTTTCACACTGTAGTATCTCCCTCAACCCCACTGCCTGGTATCCGGTTCTGGTTCGATTCCATGCGAGAAGTGTTACTATGACATACAAGTAGCATCGGGCCCCATATATCGAATCTGGTCTTAATACAGAAGTATGGACTATCTTCCTTTTAATAGGGTCTGTCTAGGGAAGACTAACATCCGGTATTCAGTGGAGCCGCGGTCCGCATCCTAGCTACCCAGGTATCTCGGGGGTGATCACGCCAGATAGCATCGGGCAGTTGTGGCCTACTGTAAGCAACAGCCGAGATTCAAGGACACGATGAGCCTGGGGAGCAAAATCCTGGAAATTAAATCTCTCCAATGCTTAATCTCATTGCGCGGCAGCGATATTTCCAATATGATTCTATTACGAGTCCGACTGGTAATCTGATAATCAGTCCGATTCCGATGTACTTCCTGCTTCATCTGAGGACCGTATGTCAGGTCTTCAAACTCTTCTTTAAGAAGGTGGCCTATACATTTACCAAAATGACCTGCGTATTCTTTGGCGGTTCCTTTTCACTATTTTCAATCTTCATACTTACGGATGCGAATGGTGCAGCCGCGCCTATATACTTCTCCTCGGGTACGACTTGGCATGCAAGTTGCTGCAATCTTCCGGCGGATGTTGCAAGGGTGACTTGAACAGGCAGAAACTTGCTACCAGTAATGACACGTCACCTCGGCTTTTGGAAACGCCAGAATCATCATTGCTCGCATCACACGATACTAGGGTCGCTCTCTGTTTTTCATCGTTCATGAGTAATACTCGGAAATGGGATCAGTGAGTCATGAAACTGCAACGTTTTATGATACCTAATAAGTTGCAATGTGATGGACCAGACCCATTGGGTCCTCCGGCACCAACTGGTGCGACCTCGTGTGCTGAATATCTTAGTAGGGTTGGGGAATACGAGCGGCTCCACCTTGTAGCGGAGCAGAACCTCTGAACGTGGTAGGAATTGCCACTGAGACTGTGCGTGGGTGTCCTGACCGTGCCCCAAGGTACAATTGCCTGAGCTCGACGAGGTACATCGAGCCCTACGTGTACCTCCATAACCGCTATCTTGATGTTGATCTTGGCGGGACATTTCCGTTCGCCTTCACCATCACTCTCAAATGTCAGCTGGCTTTATAACTCCATCATGAATGACCACCGCGAGAAGATTATACCATCGCTCGCGACTGCCCTAATTCAACGATGCTGCTTCGCTCGGCCAGCAGAGAATGTCTCACACGGCGACTACGGCTGGGCTCTTTGGCGAGTTTGCTGCGGGCGGACGACAATAGATTTGTGCACCATGAGTAGGTTTCCGACTCTGGGGTTTTGACTGAAGCTGCGGGTCCCGCAGCGACTTGCGTGTTCGCTGATGAGTTGTTGAATTCTGGGCACATGCTCTGGCAACCACCGAGTTGCTGAGATTACTTACCTGAACTTCATGCCCGGAATTACGCCCCTAACTCGATGGGGGACAGTGTAGTTTGACTTTGTGAGTAACGGATGAAGTATACCTATGGTTGACATCTCTCACTATAGATTGCAGGCACCAGGTCCAGATCATCTGTCTAAGTAGTGGTCTTATCCGTATGCTGCGGTCGGTTCTCTTCTCGAGGTTTGGGATGGCATATATCGTTTCGCGGCAACGAATTCCCGGCGAAGCAATGATTAGAATTGCCTTGACCGGAATCACTCACGGCTGTTCACGATCTTGAAATACTTAAGCGTTGGGTGTAGTTATTTCAGGAACTGTCGAGTGTTCTAGATAAGATCGTTATCAGTAATTATTATTACTGACGCATTCCATTAGTTGTCACCAGAGGAGAACTTCCGGGCCTCTGGTGAGCACGCGAATGCGCTACCAGCATGCCTATACAAGTAGTTATCCGGCTATGAGTTCATTATGTTGAGCACCATTGCGTCATCGTACTCTAGAACATGAGGGCGGCCCGGCGCCGGCCGTGACATCAATAAGTGTGAGATGGAAGCTGCGGCCTGCCAAATGATTCTGTCAAGAGAAGGCTCAATCAGTGATTGAACTGCGATGTATTCGCATGTCTCATACAGCTCTAAATATTCATCTCTACGAGCGCACTGCGCCGTTAAAGGACTTGCTGCAGTGGGATTAACTTACGTCAACAGTATTTGTCACGTATTGCCGTATTATGAAGTACTTACATACGTAGCAAGAAGGCAAACTCTTCTTATTCCTGCTGATCATTATTGATGCATCGAGTCGCTCCGGATTCGCCCTTGCTCATTACCAACAGTCATGTTCTCCAGTTTCTCATCTTTTTTACCCTCTGCTCTCCAACCAAATCAGGAGCAACGCTCTCACCAGTCTATTGCCACTCCACAGCAGGAGACACCAGAACCAAGTACTACTAGTAATCCAGGTGTCAGTCGGCCACCAGACAGTAAGTCAAAGAAAAAAGACAAGCGAGAGAAACTTGTCAATGAGGTATGTCTTACGGCGTCCTTGTCAAATTCGAAGGAATAAAATTCTTCAGACCTTCATTATCGTACGACCTCCGCCAAGTAAATCAAACCACCCGCTCAATCTCCAAGTTCAACTTGTACCCCCCCAATCTCGACATGATCGACCCCATGCCACTGTCCAGGCTCTCGACTCGTCAGCCCCAGATCCACCTGACCCCACCGCCAGCTCCACTGATCTCCGAAGAACAACTTCCAGTCAATCAGAGACCTCTACATTTTCAGGTTACAACTCTGTAACCTCTATAGCGTCATTTAATTCTTCTAATTCGTCGTCAACCACAAGTTCAGGCCGTCGCATGATCATTCCGCTCTATAATCTTCAAGCTCACAATGTCATGACCAACGTTATAGTGGATGCTGGCACTGATGCCAAAGTCGCTAAGTTCGCTAAGAGAGGTTTGGAAATAATTGGCCTGGCTGTCCTTGAGCCCATTGAAGTCTGGGGCACTGCTTCGTTGCCAGGTGCATTACCACCTAGTAGCAGTGCGCGCACTAGCGTCGATGATTCCCACCGAGAACTAGGCTTATTCCCTCGAGTACGCACGCACTCCTCCACCAGCAGGCCTGTCACTCCCGATTTTTCCACCACTGCCCTTGCCCTTTCGACTTCTTCACACACTGATGCTCGTAAACCCAGCGTTATGGTTACCCCCGCTATCCCAGAGGAGGCTCTAACCATCAACGCACAGCCCCAGCGCGGAGGCGCCAAAAAGCTGTTCAATAAGATGTTCAAGAAAAGAGAAGCCTCTTCACGACACATCCCAGTAGTGGTGCAGACAGTAGCTCCCGAAGTGCAGGGTTTGCCGAGCATCCCCTCCTCTCGCCAATCGCAAGATATACCGCCTTCTAATTTTCAAGTTGTTGATGTACTTGATAATTTCCCACCTAACCCGGTGTCGGGAATTTCGTCCACCGCCACACTTTGTCCTCCTGTTCTCGGTATCCAGCCCTCCCTTTATCCACCAACATCCCCACCCAAAGGCCGGCCGGCTACGTACGTTTGGGTTGTCCGGAAATGGCTCAAGGGCACAGATTCGGGTCTTTTGAATGGGATGATGGGCAGATTGAGCGCAAATGGACGTGGAGATCTTTCTGGAGCTAGTGTTCCGCAGGTGGAGGTGCGTTTTGAGTGGTCGCGAGGACGGAAGAAGGAGAAGGAGCGAGGCAGGAAGTCCCGTGCTGATAGGAGATCACCGGCGCAAGGCCCAGAGAACGGGAATGTCAGTCGCCGCGGAAGCGCAGTTGTGATATCTGAACCTCTATTATCGAGGACGATTCATAGATCGCCATCTCGTTCGCGTGACCGTCAATCGGGTCTCGATGCCGCGCCGGCAAGCCATCGTCAATCAAGGTTCTCCCATCACAGCACGAGTTCGGAGGCTAGCACCAGCGTTGGAAGTAGTGCTCATCGGGATGACTCTGGTGATGACAGTGAACCGGAGGATTCAGAGACACCTTGGACATGTACTCTCACACTGCAACGTACTGGTCATCCGCCGCCGATGCACTCCGAAGAGCAACGAGAACAAGTCGTACGACTAAAAGTCGCCACACTGTCACCGACACCACACCATCCCAAAGTAGTCGGACTCCTGAAAGTCCCGTTTCCTTTACCAGACATAGAAGTTGACCGCCTTGCTGTGCACCGTCGTGTAGTGACCGCCCAGGGTGTCAGCCGAACTGCCTCAAATTCGGGCGAGCTCATTCTTACTGCTGAGGAAATTAAGGACTCGATCTCATCCACTGCCATGTGGCTCGTTGTACGAGAGGCATTCGGGGGAGTGGGCCGAGAGCGCAGAAAAGGCGACGGGTGGCGAATCAGAGCCTGATCGCTCCCCTTGATCGTTTTCAATAGGTTCTTGGCCCATCATCTCCGACACCGAGTGATGCCTACTACCTTATCTTTCTCGCACTAGTATCCCTCACAATGCATATCTATTTTTTTTTTT
>PVYE01005588.1:63275-77703 GCA_002995055.1 Rhizopogon rudus
CACTATCTGATTCTCGAACCCGATTTCCCTTGATCTTCGTTCTTCTGCTCTACACGTTTTCATCACCATCACAGTTTCTGAATATACTTATTATTATATGTACCTTACTGATCGCGTTTATGACCGCTACGACTACTTTTACATAGCTACTTCATGGAATCTGATATGATCATTCAGGGCAAGCTACAGTGAAAAACTTTTTGATCTCCTGCTCAACTCCTACTTTATATAACGATAAAATAGGTTGGCAACAGCAGAACACCCAATGATGCGCAGCAGCGGAAACACGAGTTTCAACCCTTCTCGGCGGTTGAAGCGAACAAATTTGTATGCATCATTGACTCATAATCCTAACATGAATTTCCCAAAATGTTTTCAATGACCCCAAATCGTCATGAGTGGTGTCCAGGCTCCATCGTGGCGCGGATAGGATGAAGTTCGAATCTTCGCACCGCGGAGCAGCGGTGCCGAGATCAGCGCCAGCGACAAACGGGGATGGCTTTCTTATTGGCTTGTATACGTTCTCGAGTGACAGGCCGAACGGATCGAGACAAAGATGTGTCAGAAACAGTGATGCAATGGGCGAAGAATCGGACCCGCAGCTAAGTAGAATAGGAAGAACCACTTAAGGTGGACTAGTCAACCAAGAAGGCTATAATTATCGATGACCAATGGTCGAATGAACAAAAATACCGCAAACACACAGGCACGCGTGGACTCAGAAGGGAGGACTGTGCGGCAGCGACTAGACCTAATACATTCGAAACTCCAATTGCTCAATTGTTGACTCTGGCAGAATTTGGTCACTCTAACTTCTGGCGCATCATGCACTGCACATCCCCCGCACTTTTGCGTAATACATCTGATTGACACTGGTCACGAGGCATTGCTTTGGGGCGTAGGTGACTCACTATAGTGGCCGGCCCCTTCCCTACGATTCTAGTTTAGGTTGCAGATGTACCTCTCGAACCCCGCACGCCCTGCCTGTTCGATTGTGGACACATCGTGGTTCGTCTCGCGCACATCACCGCCGCCCTGAAGGGCGCACCGATATTCCTCCGCATTGATCCGTCATCTTCTGGTACCCAATGTTCAGATGTAGTAGTACAGAGGGAAATGGGAGAGAAAGGGATGCTACAGAGTGATTGGCGATGCCTCGCATAACATGTTTTTAGTGTTCAGCCCATACCATGTAGAGGCGAGAAGGTCAAGCTACTAGAGGGTACTAGATAGCGCCAGTGTCTTCGTCTGCGTCGTGGTGTGTCTTGTGATTCAAAAGACTTACCAGAAGTAGCTTGGTTCTATCTGTGCCTTGATTGTAGCCAATCAAGTGTATGTGGAGTAGCATCTCGTCGTGCTGCTGGGCTTCTTTCACTTTGCTGTGTTTGGAGAAAGTGGGCCGACAAAATGGCCCGGTGACAACTTGCTTTACTCATTCATTCAAAGAGACGATGTTGGACTCACTACCCACGACACTGGTTCCAGTTATCAATCAGATTCGAGTGCGCCCGAGTAATTATGGAGCAATTGATACCATCGACCGCGGTACCAGGTCGGGGGTCGATGATGCCAGATATTGATGACCGGGGTGATATGATACTCCAACATATTACCCCTTGACTTGTCATGACATGCCACTTGGAGAGTTTTCGCCGCCGGATACTCATTTTAAAATTAAAACGACACCTATGAGTTTCAGGGACGTCGTGAGGGATGAAGGCAGACTGTTCGAGGCGCTGAACGGTCCAAGGTACTAGGATGTGAGCGCGCAAGTTCCGTTTTCGTCGCTTTTACTGTATCTGATTTGTCAGCCGGGGAGGGATCATAATAACCGGTTTACTCAAGTTAGTACGTGTCGCTCATACGATCTGGTTAGCGCTGGCCGCCTGGCAAGCTCATGGCTCGTATGAGAACCCAGTCCAGCATCGATCATAGACTTGTTTCACTTCTATGCGCTTCCCGACCGATTGACGACCTCGAAGGAGACAACGATCTTAGATCGGTTTTTGTGAGTTGAAATACTTCGGACATTCCGACAAGCGACTCGGAACGACACCACACCGTGGCTCATAGGGATTCGGTGTTCCAGTAGAGGGCACCTTTGGTTCTTGTGGCTTGATCGGTTTGATAGGCAGTCTACCTCCGGTTTTATGGCTTTTGGACCCTTTCGCCAATTAGTGTGATTGGTTGATTGAAGCTTCGTTTCAATAATACAGCCTAGGAGTCCAGTCTTTCCGATCGATTTCTGGCACGTGGCATTTTCGGGCAGCTCATGATGGCACAGTCAGAGATCTAGAGACTTCTACTTCCCGAAGTGGCGAGTCGTTTTTCATACTAGCACGATGATTAAAATAACAACGCCGAGTTGAATTCTAGCTATGCGGGCTGTACAGCTGGAAATACGTATTTACCCCAGCTGGCTCATTCGAAGGTTCATAAATTGCACCAACCATTCCTGTCTTTCTCCCTGTATCGTCCCCCTTTTCTGCTTCTGCTAGACATCACTCTTCGTTACATAAACGATAATATCGTCCTAATGTCCTCACATGTAGGTGGACGCAGTTCGTGCAGCGATTGCTATTGACCTTCCTCAGCCTTCTAGTGGTCAATATAATTACAACTCTGTGGATGATGTCTCTAGTCCACGAGTGCCGCGTAGGACAGCCATGGCTTGTCAATTTTGTAGAGGTGGTGCCCTTTGTGATGACGCACAAGCACGCGTACTGAGGACTTTTTCTCAAGGTCGCAAACTGAAATGCGATGGCAGTCGACCTAGTTGTGGCAACTGCAACCGTCGAGGTTATCCCTGCGTTTATGCCCCAGTGTGCGTCGTTTATGTTCAAGATAGAACCATTCTGATGCCCTTCCAGTGGATCGGAACAGCAAAAATAGAGACTTCTTGCTTACTGCCTTTGTTCGCCTCGCATATGCGTGGCTATATCTTCGCGGCTCGTGGAACTTCCTGTCGGCCAATTCCGCTTCTTCATTCATGCACGGAAGAGGGAAAGTCTCCACAAGTGATTTCGACGTGGACTTATGTGCATAGGCTACACTTGAATAATTTGCACGTCTACTCCTGTTTATATTTTATCAAACATTTCCATTTCGTGTATCTACAGTTATTCTAGTTTTCGTTGTTACTGTCGTCTCGCGTTATAAAGCACGATCATCTCGGAAGAATGGTTACGGCATCCATTATATTACCGCACCTCGTAATCTGGAGCACTGGAATGTCACGAGAAGGACACGTTTAATCCACGAGATCATATCGCTGGCCATTCATTTTCACTGTCTCGGCAGGGACGGCACCAACCAATAAGACAGGGAAAAGATATCAGATATGCCCGTCGATCGCAAGTTTGGTTGTCGGTATTCGCCCGACAGTTACCGCTGTGTGCGAAAGTAGCTCCCGTAAGGTTTTACACACAACATTCATTTTCACTGTCACACGGGAGTGACGGCACCAACTAATAAGACAGGGAAGGGATATCAGATATGCCCCGTCGATCGCAAGTTTTGGCTGTCGGTTACAACACTTACAGCTGTGTGCGAAAGTCATGACATGTGCCCCACCGCAGTATCATAGGGCTGTGTAGTTCGAGGCCTTGGCCAAACCTCACGAGTTTAAAAATTCCAGATTGCGATAGTCGCGTCAAACAAAACACCGACCCATGTATATTAACGCGCATAATCTTAGACAATCTTCTGATCTCGCCTCAAGATCTCGAGGACCTATATCACTCCTATATCTGGCTTCCTGAACTGTGCCGTAATATCATGTCACTTCGGTCTCATGCATAGGTATTAATAAAATGAATTTCAAGTCCGTCGGGGTCGGTACTTGTAATTCGAGGGTTTTTATTTAACTCGCTGGCGCTACTAGTAAGTGTTTACTTCATGCAGGTCTTCTATGGTCATTCAAGCAGTAATGTTGATTCTAATCTCGTAGAGCTTGCACTTATGATTGGTTGGACACGTCGGCAGCATCACATTTCGCCATCCATAACGAGATCGACTTGTTATCGGCAACTGGACGGGTTTCATGGCTCATAGATCGAGATTTGCGGTCAAGGCAACATGGTCCTCACTTTCTCAGTTAGTATAATAGCTATTTTACCTAGAACTATGGTACGTGGTCAAGACAACAGTAAGATACAACCGTCGGACGGACGGGCTAGAGGTGAGTCTCACATATGAAGGGCGTAAATAAGCTCGAGGTCAATCTGGCTTATACAACAGCACAGCCTACCTACGGTAAACCCCTTCTTTAAACGACGCACTAGTCAGAATGGTCGCGAGTCTATAGTGTAATTAATGGGGTGTTTGACAGGGAAGCTGACCTCCTGTACCCACCGCACCCATATTTGATCATGCAACTTGAAACGTTCGCTTCCAAAGTGCGGTGAGGTTTAGTTGTATTCATGCAAGACTAAATAATGTGATGAACGTGCCACAATGGTCGTCGTAGGTGCATTTCAAGCTTTTATCAACCGCTCTGTGCTAATGCATGTGCTATCCTGCCCTTTGGGACAGCAAGCCCCCTGTACCGCACTCCCTGGCTCTGTGAAACCGGTTCACTGTATACAGCCGCATACGCAGTCTTGATTGATTGATGCGCCCTAGATTTTTCCTGCCTCGTCATGCACTCCCGGGAGCCACTTTTTTTGGCTGTAACAGGAGTTCCGACTAATGCGTCATAGTAAAACATTGGAGTGTTACAGCGTTACGAGCGGTCCAAGTTTCGACGGGCGCTGCATCCACCGGCACCCACCCGTTGCGGTGTATAATTTGTCTACAGCATCTTGAAGTCCATAGCTCAAATAGGTTCTTTTTAATAATGCTCGTTGATCTAACTTTTTTATTTTCTTTATTTCCCACTGATCTACTAGTTATATAACAGTCAAGCCGCGGACGCCGGAGAGGACCTCGAACTTTGACTTCTGAGACGTCCCGTTCGTGTCAAACAACTTATATGACCTAAACCTTCCGTCTCTCGAGTTCTCGATGCGATGTACTGTTGACATGACACTCGCTTACTTCAACTTGAATGCATGCATCAAGGACAAGAAGCATGTCCTGGTATTGTATGTAAAGAAGAGGGCGAACAAGCCTCAGCTGGGGGAAATGAGTTTTTTTTCTGAAAACACAAAGCTATTTGCGCATCGAGATATTAGTTTTCCCGGTGCCGCCGGTACAAGTAGTCTGCCGATGGGATTAGTAAATGCGTGACGTAACCAATGACCTAAGTTGCAAAATGGCTCCCTCCTTTCGACATTTCTCGGTTCATAGAATGGACCTTGCTAAACACCACCTGCAGGGAACTTCAGCCATATACTATACCCCGAATTTTATTTCTGAAGACGAAGAACAGTATTTACTGCGGAAAGTAAGTTGTCGCTGAATCAATCCATGGGCGCTCCTCCAGCTAGTCTCGTCAGATAGAAGATTCCCCAAAGCAGAAATGGAAGACGTTGAATAATCGTAGGTTCGTTATATCGCTGATTTGTCCGCCAATTGAGTGATTAATTTAGCATGTCACGTTAGACTGCAATTATGGGGTCAGTAGCTAGGCGTCTGATGAATCGAGATTCCTGAGACGCAAGTTCCTTTGTCCCATACAGGGGGTGAAGTTCTCCAGAAGAACGTTCTCTTTCGTCATGATTTGCCTCCATTCTTGAACCATTAGTGAGTCATTTATCACGATCTAGGTGGCCCGCTATAACACATCTGTCCGATATGTTAGTCCTGATGTCCTGGGACGTCTCAAATCTACGGGCGCCTTCGATCAGTCCCAATCACGTTATATTGAACGAAGTGAGGTCAATGTATTACCGAATAAATCTCTTCCGTTCTTACCCTGAGTCATTCTTTTTGATATGAAAGTACCACCCCGGTCAAGGCATCATGGTACGATCTGTAAATAGTGAATTTGACTGATCATTCATGTCCAATCCTAAGCCCCACGAAGATGGTCCCTCGTATCACCCGGTTGTCGCAACTATATCGTTAGGATCGCATACTGCCGTTCATTACTATCGGTACAAGGATAATGAGAGTGTGAATGGCGACTCTGGAGCTACGGGACGTAGCGTCGAGCCCACGCCTTCATTTTCCTTGATCTTGGAGCCTCGCAGTGTTGTGGTAACAACAGGGGAGCTTTACACAATGCATCTTCATGGCATAGACGAGGTTAATGCTGACACCTTCGCCGGCGATGGTTTCCTGCTTCTACCCAATGGGTCACAGTCACTGATCATGAACCATCACATGATTCAAGACAAGAGCATCGCGCAGATTATTGAATCTGGAGGGACAATTGAGAGGACAACTAGGCACAGTCTTACTTGTCGGGATGTTGAGAAAGTAGCAGGTGGGAGGTAGTGGGTGCTGTCAGTCGAAGTTGACTACGGCGTCTACATGAGCGAGAGGAAGCTCAAAGGGAATATCTCCAAGTTGTAAGCCAAGTGCTCTGAAACACAGTTAGCTTACACACACACTGATTTGAGGATATGTCTCGAACCAGGTATATACGATCATTGCACGAAGGTGCATCCCCCCCATAATCATGATCACACAAGCGCCTGCTCAGGTTTCTTGAATTCTCAAGGCATTTCAACCAATCCTGCCAGCCCGAAGATGTCCTTAACTAGGGGATTGCTACCTTTATGTAGTGTGCGAAAACGTTCAAGTAGAGTGCTCGTTCAGCGACACCGAGTGTCACTCTGGCTGCGCGTTTGATCACAACAGCCAAAACAATGTTTGCCAGTGTAATCTTATCAATGATGAGGAATTCACTGCTCAAACAACTTGAGGGAGCGCTCTTCATGCTCAACTAAAGACTTGTGGAACTGTAAAATGTGAGTCATCAAGTTTCCGTCTAAAAAGGACAATGAACAAGTTCCAAACCTGTACACGAATTCTGTACTTCCTGTGGTAAAAGTTGTAGTTTACTGATGTTCTCTTGGAACAAACCCTCCACTAACTGCCATATTATGTCGGCGTACGTGCCGATATCTTGCTCGGGGCGGTGGATCCGCTGGTCAATTAGAACAGCATCTCTGGCACTGCTGCTAAGAAGCGCAGACTCGGGGGCCACAGAAGCAATTAATCACAAGTTGGCGAAAGATAAGGATCGTTTGCATAATAGGCTGTGAAGTCTAACATACTGACCATAACGTACAATGGATGCCCCTCTACAAGAGCGACCTATCATTATCCTGAAAGGAGGAAACTTTGGAAAGGGGAATTTGTCGAGAAATTCAGGTGAGTTATTGGTGGCGCCGACCTCAAATGACTTACTTAAGATATACTTTGAGGCCTGCCATAGCAGCGGCGCTCATTATCTGGTTTGAGTTCAGTCAGCAGAAATCAGATGGGAAGACAGAACAGACATATTTAGTGTGACGTTGACGAAGATCTCCCCAGAAAGATACAGTGGGAGCCACGGAGCTTGATAGAAGAACTTCCAGACGTTATCAAGAGAGTCTGCGAGGATTGTTTCGTTTGACGACCCTTATAACAGCATCGTCGGCCTTTAAACAACAGACAGTTTTGCTCAGCTGCAACATTTACTCTACCGTATTGGATGGCGTTTGAAGGGTACGAGTCCCAGGGGCCGGAGTCAGTACTTGGAGAACTTGACCGTCTTTAGGTGAGTAGGAACTTAATTTCCACCTTAAAGAATTCTTTTAGTGACTGGCCAGGAAGCAACCTGAGTTTAATTGATCTGTCAATAGATGCAATGCATAGCCAACGTTTGTAGTGCCAGAAGGAGTGCGGCAGTGCCACCTTCAGAAACCTAAAGACTCAGCGCTTTTCTTTCTGGCCTCGGGATGTGTCATTTACCTCAATTTACCCAGATGAATCCAGAATCGCTGGTAATCTTGAAACTCGATGAAGACACAGTCACTCGCATTTTACCCTCATCTAATCAGCATTCTTGAACGCCAACTTGAAAGGCGGCACTTCAATAAATTACGCCATCTGGAAGATGCCCCCCTTGCGAGGGTCACTCGCTACCTTCGCGTAGTGTGTGAAGATATCCGCACTATGGATCAAAGCACCCAAAACAATGTCTGCCAGGGTAATCTTGTCAGTGATGAGGTATTCGTGGGTGCTGATGCACTGTTCGAGGAACTTGAATGAGCTCTCTTACCTCTCCATCGGAAACTTCAAGTTGTGAATTTGGAAATTACCGGTGTGAGCCATTGGGCTTCTGTCCACAAATGACAACTGACGCGTTCACTGTAGGTCTTCTCTTGGAACAAGCTCTGCACCAACTGCCAGTATATGTGCCGATCTCGTGCTCAGCAAAGTGGATCCACTGGTCAACTAGTAGAACAGCATCTTTGACGAAGCCCAGACCTAGGGGCTAATCACAAAATGACGCACGGTAAGGATTGCTTGTATAGGCTAATAGGCTGTGAAGTTCAACAAACTAACTAGTGTGGAGGCCCTCTCTACAAGAGTGAACACATCACTGTCCTGAAAGGCAGGAATCTTTCCGAGGGGGAATTTTGTCGAGAAACTCAGGTGACATTGGACGTAAGAGGCTGGAGATCCGAGGGGCCCGCGACAGACGCTGCGCTCAATACCTGGAATGTGTTCAAACTAAAGTCCTCGATCAGAACGCAGGACAGGCGCATTTAGTTTGACGTCGACCCACTGAGAGAGCGCCGATTGGACAGGTTGATAGAGGAACTTCGAGACCTTCTCAACAGTAACGAAGAGGACTGGTGAGGATGAACATATGTATCAGTAAGCTCTACTGCACATATGGGATTATCGGCCCATTAATCACTTTCCCATGATCCATCCAAGTCATCGTTTCCATACTATCACACATTCATTACGAGCTCACTCCTCATTACTTGGTAGCTTTCACATATATTCGACCAAAATACCAGCGTGGATGTTTCAAAAGCCAGTCGCGTTGAAACAAGTTTCAGCGAATGCCATGCTGGCAGGACCGGAGTCAGTACCAGTCAGTACTTGGAGAACACGACGATCGTCTGATTCGGGAAGAACTCTGTCACCAGTGAACTGGATGTCGTGGTTGATGACTAGAGGACTATATCTAGGATAGAATTCAGACAGTGAAATTCTTTGATTCATTACATAACCAAGGACGTAGTCGCGTTTGACGATTCACGAACCTCCACATACGATGAGCTCGACGACAGAAGACAAACAGCCACTCGCCGTAAGCTTTACGTCTGTAAGCGTAGTTCACGAGCTAGCTAAAAGTAACAAAATCTACACATATGTAAGAGACACGATTATACACGGTACTGCAGCTTCCTACAACTCTACATCACTTTTTACTTGAACTGCAGCGGAAAACGTCAGCAAAAGCGCAGGAGGAAAACAACTAGGACACTCACGTTCTTTCCGTCTGCCCATTTCTTCCCACTAACTTCCAGATCCCATGCAAGCGCGCCCTCGAAGAAGGTCTTGTCCTCCTGGTTCTCAAATACATCAAGCTTCTTGTACTCGTAGCTCTCGAAGTCTGGTGCGCAGTCAACCACTGGCTTTGCGTCCTGGCCTCGCAGGATGAGGACACCAGAGATGATAGAGGCGTTGTTCTCGCCGAGCACGCCCACCGATGCAAAGAGGTATTTGCGCGATGCCTCCAGGCGGTTGAAGAAGCCACCGACTTGGTTCGATGACATGAAGACGAGGGTGAGCTCCTCGTTGTATTTGAAGTCCACTCGCCAGACGGAGAAACCCTCCTTGTCGAAGCTGCGGAGCGTCTTGGTCAGCAGGTCCAGGGAAGGAGATGGAGATGTGTGCTTACTTAGCGTAGAACCACTCCAGTGAACCATCGGCACCACGCGTGTCCTTGTTACTGTACGCACGTTTCCAGTCCTCGAGGTTGAATGTGCTCTTTGGGAGCAGATCCAGCGGGTTCTTCGCTTTAGGCTCCTCTGGCACAAGGTTGTCATCTTCATCATCATCATCAGCAACTTTCTTAGGCTTTTCTTTCTCTTTCTTCTCTTTTGGTGCAGCTGGGGGAGCAGGTGCCGTCTCCTTTTTGGGAGGGACCCACTGGAGCGCCTTCTCGACGTACTCAACAGGGCCGAAAATAGCCTCGAGTTTGGGCTGGTGCACGATAGTCTCCAAGAAACGGACGATGTTAACGAGTTTGGAGCGAACAGCAGCATCTGCAGTGGAGGAAACAACTCGCTGAAGAACGGAAGCAGCAGTGATATCAGCAAGGGTGATACGTTCGCCGACGAAGAATGTCCGGGTGCTCAGATAAGTTTCGAGGCTGGTGAGATTGCCCATTTGGGCATCAGCGATGCGGGTGTGAATCTACATGGGATGAGTCAGTGTGAACGGTTCGGTGATGAGAGGCCAACTTACGCCTTTGTTGTATGGGAGGTGGTTGTTAACCATGGCGAAAATGATATCATTTTGAATGGAGATTTCTGTTTCAACAAAGTGAACCCATTGGTCTACGAGTGCGGCTTCCTCTGGTGTCGTGCCAAGAAGACCAGAGTTGGGCGCAAGGCCAGCGACTGCAATTAAAACGTCAGCACATACGTTCCAAGTTTACAGCACCGCTATAGGAAAGTAATGATGGATAACGTGTCAGAGTAACATGAAGCTGTCGACATGATATTAAGACCATGGATAACTGAAGATCTTCTCATCTTTGTTGTATCCTGAATCAAGATCGACTTGAAAAACGGCAGGACTCACGATATCGCGCGATCGCAGCACCCTCCGATAGGTTGAGGCCGTTTGCGCCCTCAAAAGCGGGGATCTTTCCAATAGGGAATTTAGCGAGGAACTCTGGCTTCTTGTTGTCTTCATAGTGCTTGTACTCGGGGATCTCGAGCTCAAGACCTGCTAGTGCACAGACGCTCAGGATCTATAGATTTCAAGTGTTATGAGTCATATTGGAATGCGAAAAGATGCGAGAGTGTGTTACGCACCGTCTTGGTCTGGCGCATGTAAGGGACATTGTAGAACTTGCCCACGGATGGCATTTTGAAGACTTGGAGAAGGTGGAAGATGGAGAGAAAGATGAGATGGCTGATCTGATTCGCGGAACCTCCTGAAATTTTTATCGGAGCAGTGCTAGCACAAATGATAATCGCAACGAGGCATGTCCGATTAGGGCAGGCTTTATCGATCGGATACCTTCGTGTCACTCCGAATTCACAACACTCAAGATCACTCATACCGCGGAGGCTAGAACTGACCTGGACATTCAGGACTACGCCTCAACTGTGACTTGACACTATTTTAGCCCTCGAGTGCTCGCTGTGAGCAACGCCTGTCATAATAATGTAAGTTGGCTACAGGAATAGCCTCCGTGGAAATCATAGTACCAGGATCCTGCTGTGGCACATATCTATCTCAGGCGGTGTCGCTGAATCTGATACCGCACACTACTAATATAAAATTCAACACTCTGGAACGCCTCTCGATGTTCTCCCCGTCCAAGCGCCGAAGGACGCGGACGAAAGACGAGGACGACGAGGACCTCTGCTCAACATACTCAGCCCTCGATCAACGCGCCATCCTCAGAGATGGTATCCTCACAGAACATGCAGTCCCCCTCGGCCATCTTACAGATATCTTCAATAAGCACGACCAATGTGGACTGTGCCGTCTCATAGCCACCCTTATCCACCGATTGTGGCAGCTAGATAAACACCCTAATATCGACCTTGGCGGGATCACTTGCGCAATGTATGCGATGGAGTGTGGGGACATTCTGGATAATACTCCGCCTATGCATATATGTCATCAATTTTACATCAAGACATCTACCGACCGCGGGATGTGTATATCGCCATGACTGCTGCGCAGTTACCCATGACGCTAGAAATCCGGCTCCTGGAAGAGGATGCTTCCAAGCTTGAGAGGATGAAGGAGTTTCATGGCCGAAGAGTTGGTCAGAAACGTGGACGTCGGCCTGTTGAAGAGATGGATCTGCGCCTGTGAAAACAAGTATCGAGGAAAGTGTAAGACGGTGTGGTGGAGGGACGGTGATGTTCTCCCGGACACTGTAAGAGTCGTGGATGTAGCTCGCATGGCTATAGTTCCGGCTCCGCCAACGTGCCGTTACGTTACTCTGAGCTACGTCTGGGGAGGCCCAGGAGACGGGTACTGGACGACACAGGCAAATCTTGCACAGCACAGCATACCAGGCGGCTTGGACGCATCCGTGATGCCGGGCACAATTTCAGATACTATTCAACTCGTCCGTCAGCTCGGCGAGCGGTACTTGTGGATTGATACATTATGCATTGTACAAGACGACCTTGATGACAAGGAAGCACAGATCGGCGCAATGGAACTCATCTACAGCAGCTCTGCGTTCATAATCTTTGCTGCGGGTGCCACCTCCGTGCGAGATCTTCTCCATGGCGTCTGCCCCGGTACACGAGATCCCAATTAGCACATAGCTAAAATCCAGGGACTTCAACTCGTAGTCCCACTCCCCGTCGCCAACGAGGCCATCGCCAGTTCTGTGTGGAACAAACGCGGCTGGACATATCAAGAAATTATGCTCTCGCGGCGCCGCATCTTCTTCACTTCCCATCAAGTATACTTCGAGTGCAGGTTGGACGTGTGTAGCGAAGATATAGTTGCAGAACCCGCAAAGGGCTCAACCATGTACTCCCTTCCGACCACTAGTATGGACCAAGTCCTTCTCTCGAGTGCCCCAGTGTATGGGAGACACGAGTCATACATGCATCTCTACATAAAAGTCCGATATCGTGAATGCAGTTGCGGCACTCTTGGAAGTCATGACAAAGGGAGTTAAGCTGGCTGATGGTGACTTTGGTAATGCGTTCAAATTCGGGATGTCCATGGGGAGGAATCTGGCAGAGGCGCTTTTGTGGCAGCACACGGTCGATACATCCCATTCGAGGCGGGTGCCCACGGATGAAATGAGGGTGCCGTCGCCGTCCTGGTCATGGGCCGCATGGCGAGGCGCTGCCAGATACGCCAGTCCCCACGTATTTATCGATATGCGTTGGGGTCGAATCGGTGCTAATACTAGCGAAATTAATCAGTCACCGGTGGAACAGTGGTACATCGTAGATGTGATCAACTTCCACGAATCTACAAGCCTTCCTTTGATATTTCACGCATGCTTCAAGTTCTTACAGCATCCCCCGGGCGGGAGTGGAAAATCCACATAGGCTCATCCATGACTCCACTTGTACTGCTCTTGTGACTCGATGACAGATCTTATCGTTCGCCTAGCGTCCTTGGCACAATTCTCCTGTCCCTGAAACGTAACAGAGACTCAGTATCAGTCTGCTAGGTGCGCACCCAAACTAAGTACAAGTTTTGTTCACAACGTCCATCGAGACTCGATTCGACACAGACTGCGGCTTCTCATGCACATAAGGGCTTGCGCTGGACAACTATGAATACAGCGCACATTCCACCATAATACGATCCAGTGCTGGGCCATTATATGAACACCGATAGTGGATTCATATGTTAGAACTGACGTGGATGCCCTCAGGTTCCCGGGCCATTGTTGAATGAACTGGTTTTTCAAGTGTGACTTGATGCTATTAGTATTAATTATAGTGATCAAAATGTAATATCTCGTTGAAGAGTTGCAAGTGCTTGCTGCGATCAACGTTTATTTCCGAGTCATCGGCCCTATCACTTCCTGTCACGTCTGTTATGGAAAGACACTGGCATAGTGATAGGGTCGATAACTCGGGAATAGTAATAGTGGCAAATGAGGGCAGGGTTCTCCATGCGCAAACAGATCAGTTAACACACTCACGCAGTGTCGCTGATAGCGCCTTCCAATGTCTTGGTTGCGCAAGCTCCGAAGGCCGCAAACGAAACACGAGGACGACGACCCCCTCTGCTCAACATGCTCAGCCCTTAATCTCCGCGCCATCCTCAAAGATGGTATCCCCCAAGAACATGCAGTCCCCCTCGGTCATCTCACAGACATTCTCAACAAGCACAACCAGTGTGGACTGTGCCGTCTCATAGCTACCCTTATCCGCCGATTGTGGCAACTAGATAAGAATCCTGGTGTCGATCTTAGCGGGATCACCTGCGCGATGTATGCGGAAGCGTGTGGGGCCGTTCTGGACAATACATCTCCCAAAGATATATGTCATCAGCTTTGCATCCTGACGTCTACTAGACCGGGGGATGTGTATATCGCCATGACTGCTGCGCGGTCGCCCTTGACACTAGAAATCCGGCTCCTGGAAGAGGATGCATCCAAGGTTGGGAGGACGAAAGAGCTTCACGGCCGGAGAGTTGATCAGATCGTGGATACCAGCATGTTGAAAAGATGGATCCACACCTGTGAAAACAAGCATCGGGAGAAGTGTGAGACGGTGTGGTGGAGGGGTGTTGATGAGGTTCTCCCGAGCACCGTAAGAGTCGTGGATGTAGCTCGCATGGCTATAGTTCCGGCTCC